>VWYK01121599.1:253-11235 GCA_013399775.1 Semnornis frantzii
ATCCTCAGGGTACGTCTCACACAACTACAAAACATGATGTTAATGTTTAGAAACTGTTGCACAAGACAGAGTGAAGTGGGCATATGTGTGTGTGCATGCTTGCATGCAGCAGGGGTGGGGTGCGTGGAGGTGGTTAGGAGGAAGAACCTGAATAACAATGACTTCAGAAAGCAGAGGTTAGAAAGAAACATGCCTTTAAAACAGTGCACACAGTTGTATCTTCCTTCCCATAATTTAGACAAAACCAAACTGAAGGTATGTGGGAAGCTAAGCGTGGTATATCAATATTTATGCCGCTCGGAATTCACAAACCAGCAAGCTCCTATGCAAATGTTTATGCTACATGAAGGAAACATTGTTTTTGGCACATCATACTTCAAGTCATAAGCTCTGAAATAAAGATTTCAAGAGTATACTAGCCTTTTTGAATTTTTATTTTATTTAGAAAGCTGTCATTTACAAGGCCAAGCCTCCACTCAAAAAAAAACCCTCCTGTTTTAATGATGGTCTATATTATTTATTGCATGTACTAGCTATGAATACATTACTTCAAAAATGCTTAAAATTGGTTGAAAAATATCAACAAGCATTCCCTTCCTCCTCCTGTACAGCTATCAAATCCTGCTCAGCAGTTTCTCCGTGTGACACACCGAAATGGAGCAAATAACACACTTTGCTTTAAACTGACATGGATAGCTATTAATTCTAAGCTTTTTGCTACACTCATAAGCAATAAACTTATGAAAAACATTTCCTACGAATTCTGGATAGCTCTGCACGGCCAATTCTCAGTTCTGTCAAGAGAAACCAAGGTAATATTCCAGTGTCATGTTAACACCCATCTGTGTAGATGCAAAGTCAAGTTTAGACAGCTTTGATCTTGAGAAAGTGAAGATATTTTGATAGGAAGGATGACTACCTTAATTTGAAAGCACAAATGGATTAAAATGCTTCAAGAGCTGGGAAGAAATGGGCAGAAAGGGAAGGTTTGTTTAAAACTTAGCTTTCTAACTACCATGAGATGCTAATTAGAACAACAGTAGCCATATTTGGAAAGACTACACTGCTAGTATCCTGTTGACTCCAATAACCTGTGGAGGCAGCTCTACAAGATGAAAGAAATACGAGAAACGAGTCCCAAAACATCCTCACAATTCTTGTAAGTGAAATAAAAACGGAGCTTAAACATGTATTGACCCATCAGAACATGGGTCAATAAACAATTTGGTCAATAAAACCACTTTCTGAGTATTTGCTAAAGCAAACATGGGTTGTTTTTTTTTTGCTGCTTCCAGTTTCTGCTCTACTTGGAAAAAGTGGGCACCCAGATATCATCAGTTCAAGAGTAATAACATGAACACAAATTCAGAATGAATAAAAGTGCTTACTGTACATTAGTGACAGTGAGAAGAGGCAACTTAGGGCTTTTAATTCCCTGGGAAAAGCATAAGACCAAAATTTTGAAACACTCTTAGTCACACATGAAGTCTTAATGACTGTTTTGCACCACAGTTCTTTTAGTGGCTTGTAGATAATAGCTGCCCTCTAAGTTACGAAGGTGATATAAAAATGCATGAAGGCCTTGACAATGAATTATTAAATAGAAATCATGGAGTTTTGCTGTCAATCTCCTGGAACTAAACCTGAAACTGGGGAAAAAAAAAATTTAAAAATTAAAATTACTTACTTTATGAAAGAAATACCTAACTAATTGATTATTTTCCTTGGAATTGTCTATTTCAGGAGAGATTTAGGCAAAGTTTGTTGTTTGGGTTTTGGGTTTTTTTTTTCTCTTTTAAAAGTCTTAACACCTAAGTCTGTGGAAATTCTAGCAATTCATAGTTTCACTACTTCCAAATTCAGTATTAATCAAATGTGCCTTGAAGGAAGAATTATCCCCTTTCTTGTTATCATGGGATTACTACAGTTTTGTAGAGCTGCAATTTTAATTGAAAAACTTAATTTCCTATAATATCTCTTGTTTGCACAGATTAGATTTGAATTACTAGCCAAAAGTTCCTGTTGCTATTGTAACTTTAGTTCCCATTTTTTTCCTGACAGGTAGGAACTTGAGTATCTCGCTCCAGCTGTACAAATTGAGAAGTCAAACATTCTCCTGGTATTTCTTTTTAAGACAAAAGACCTGAGGATATTTTTTCCATGACCAACGATTGGATTCCACCTGTCTCCTACAGAGAAAAAGATCAGAAAGCAGCATCTTTTGCCCTCACTTTTGGCAGTTCCATAGCGAGGTTATCCTCCACTCTGTATTTGTATAAAAATGTCTCAGCACAATACATGACTTCAAACATGTATCATGTGTTGTGAGTGTGTCTGAACAACAGAAAGTGGCAAGCAATGAAGGGCTTGGGGGTCAGTTCCAAATTTATCATCTACAAGCACATTCTCAAGTGGCTGACTAGCATTCTGTGTCTCTTCTTCCTATAGCTAAATATATCCACATGCGAAGCGGCACAATGTGGCTCACAAAGCTTCCACTCCCACCCCTCACTCCCTGCAGTCTTATTTATTGAAATTTCCTCCTTATATTTAATGTAAAGAGAAAAGTTATTTTGCACTGCCACCACTGCAGGAGCTTTTTAAATGATTCAAGGTAGTATAGCTTTCATTTAGGTTTGTGCCCTCCAGTCTGTTTATACTGGTCGATACACTTGTCTGAAAAATATAATGGATTAGCACATCATTCAACAAACTAGTCAGGAGGCAAGCTCAAGGCGACAGAGACCACAAAGTAAATTACAGCCAGTAGTAGGGACAGGCTATGCCTACAGCTAGGAAATACCGCATCAGGAGAAAACCTGCATTCTGCTAGAATGTTACTTGGACTGAAATGGGTGAAAAATTTATGCTGAAATATAACGAAACAATCGACTCCACCGTTCCGTACAAAGACATAAACTGGACAGGTTATGACACATAATGCAAAACCTGAGTAGTGTGTGTGCCAGTCAACCACAGACGGTATCTCTCTAACTTAAAAGGGGCATTTGTCTCCAGTTAAGTACTTTTTTTTACATTAGATCTTATTTAACACATTTAAACATTTGCAAAAAGCCAGATGTCAAAGAGTTCATTTTGAAAAGGCTGTGAGAATATATTTCATATAGGCAAAATAAACACACTCAAAGATGCAACCATAGAATGGCTTAGGTTGGAAGAGACCTTAGAGATCATAGAATGGTAAGGTTGGAAGGGACCTCAAGGATCATCTAGTTCCAACGCCCTGCCATAGGCAGGGACACCTTCCACCAGTACAGGTCACTCAAGGCCTCGTCCAACCTGGGCAACCTGTGCCAGTGTCTCACCACCCTCACTGTAAAGAACTTCCTCCTAACATCCAGTCTAAATCTCTCCTCTGCCAGTTTAAACCCATTGGCTCTTGTCCTGTCATTGCAAGACCTTATAAATAGTCCCCCCCCTAGCCTTCCTGTAGGCCCCCTTCACATACTGGAAGGCTACTCTAAGGCCTTTTCTTCTCCAGCCTGCAGAGCCCCAGCTCTCTCAGCCTGTCCTCATAGCAGAGCTGCTGCAGCCCTCTGATCATCTTCATGGCCTCCTCTGGACCTGCTCCAACAGATTATCCACTCCAACCTCCCTACCATGGGCAGGGACTCAAACAGACTCAGCTGCTCAAGGCCTCATCCAACCTGGCCTTAAACACCCCCAGGGAGGAGGTATCCACATCCCTGGGCAGCCTGTTTCCAGAGTCCTTATATTGAAGAACTTCTTCCTAAGATCCAGTCTGAACCTACTCTTCCTCAGCTTAAACCCATTTCCTCTTGTCCTATCATAGACACCCTTATGAAAAGTCTCTCTTCAGCCTTCCTGTAGGATCTCTTCAGGTATTGGAAGGCAGCTACAAGCTCCCCCCACAGTCTTCTCTTCCCTAGGCTAAGCAACCCCAGCTTCCTCATCTTATCTCCATAGCAGAGGTGTTCCAGCCTGAAATGCAGCCTTGAAAGATTGGAGACCATTCCCCTTAGGTCTTAGGTGAAAGTTCAGCAGCTACAATTTTCAGGACACCTGTAAATAATTACACTCTCTTCTGTAAGTCATCATTGTGTGTTGGTTTTAGTTTTTTGAATCTCCAGAATTTGATCACAAAACCAAAATCAAAGCAGGTAATCTTTATTTCTTGTACTGGATTTGCATGGCAAGGCTTTGTTAGTGGTGGGGCTACAGAGCTGGCTTCTGTGAGAAGCTGATAGAAGCTTCCCCATCACGTTTGATAGAGCCAATGCCAGCTGGCTCCTAGATGGAACCACTGCTAGCCAAGGCCAAGTCCATCAGTGATGGCAGTAGCACCCCTGTGATAAGACGGAAAACAGAAGAGGAAAAACCCTGCACATTAGCAATTGCATCTAGAGATGAGTGAGAGAATATGAGAGAGAAACACCTCTGCAGACACCAATATCGGTGAAAAAGGAGGGGAAGGAGGTGGTCCAGGCACCAAAACCAGAGATCTGCAGCCTGTACTGAAGAGCATGATGAGGCAGGCTCTATCCCTGCAGGCCACAGAGGTTAAAAGTGGAGCAGATACGCATTTGCAGCCCGTGCAGGACCTCACACCAGAGCAGGTTGTTGATATGTCTGTAGAAGGGTGTGACCCTTCATGCTAGAGCAGGATCCTGGCAGGACCCATGGAGAGAGAGAAGACTATATTGGAGTTGGTTTGCTGGCAGGACTTGTGACCCTGAAGGAGACCCACACTGGAACAGTCTGTTCCTGAAAGACTGAACACTATGGAAAAGACTCATACTGGAGCAGTTCATGAGTAACTGCAGTCCACAGGAAGAACTCATGTTAGAGAAGCTCACGGAGGACTGTCTTTTGCTGCGGGGGGCCCTTGCTAGAGCACAGAACAGTACGAGAAATGACACAGAAAAGGTGATGAGCTGACTGTAATCCCCATTCTTTCTAGTGAGAGGAGATAGAGAAAACTGGGAGTAAAGTTAAGCCTAGGAAGAAGGGAGGGGTGGGGGGAAGCTGCTTTTAAGATTTGGGTTTATTTCTCATTATTCTAGTTTGATGTTATTGGTAATACATTAATTTCCCCAAGCAGTCTGATATGCCTGTGATAGTATTAGTGAGTGATTTTTCTCTGTCCTTACCTCACCCCAGGAGCCTTTTGTTATATTTTCTTTCCTCTGTCCAGCTGAGGAGGGAGAGTGATAGAGTAGCTTTAGTGGGCACCTGGCATTCAGCCAGAGTCAATTCTCTATACTTCTATTAAAAAAAATTTTAGCAGTTATTACAGAAGTATGGCATCTGCTGAAAGTAAGTGAAACCATTCTCATTTAAAAAGAGGAAACAGCCTTTTCACATTACACTACTGTAAAAACCTTTCAGAGTATTAACATAATGGACAAAATTCACTGTTGATGTAGATCCTTCAGTTTGAACGAAGGTACCTCAAGAATAGTTGCTTGTGACATGCTGGAAGCCAGCAATCACACCATATGACTGAAAAATGAAACCCTGAAAAGTGTTACAAACAGCCCAGCAAACACACCAGTGGCAAAGAATGGGGAACCCCCTAGAATGGGCCTTCCGAATGCATGTACCTGAGAGAGAAAGCCTTCTCTACAGAATGCCAGCACTATCATTCCTTTTCTCCACTTCCATTTGACTGTGTAGATGCAGCAATTAGTTTTGCCTTAGTTCAGCTAGTTTTAATTGTGCTTGTGTCTTACACATGACTGCAGGTATCAGGGAAGATAACACCAGCGTCTCAGATTTCCCTCATGGCCATATCCCTGGTTTCATTTATTCACAAGATGAACAGAAGCAGATGATTTCTGGACCTCAATTTGCCTATCTCTGTTCCTCAGCTCTTGCCACACAGAGTCACTTTGAACACCTTGTCTAGGATCCTGGGAGAAGCAAGAACATGCCACGGAGTAACAGTATTTTGAAGGGAATTCTCACACTTTTTAATTCATGCTTGCTGCTCAGTGTGGAGCCGAAGAAGCAAATGGAACATAAGTGTTTGTATTTTGGATCAGTGATTGTTTAATCTAGGTTATTTCTGCTCAGGGACTATGTCAAGCCTTTTACTCGTGGGGAAACCTTTTGTTACTTTATGGATAAAATTAAGTGGATTTGGACTTAATTCTCTGCATCTGTGTAGCATGAATCTCAGCCTTCTGAAGGGAGAGGCGTCAGAGTTGATTCTTTCAAAGTTGTGTGCATATTGCACTGATAATCAGGTCTCTATTCTAGTAATGAGTTGGTTCATAAAATCACATTTGCATTGGTATATGTTTATGTGCTGGTTTGAGGCTAATTGGAATATTTTAATAGAGAAAATTATACTATATGCTGTGAAAGGGAAACAATGGTGATGTCTGCTTCACTCATAGGCTTGCTGAGATGTTTACAAATAAGAACTCAAAACATAGATAACACAGTGTCTCGGGGGCACAGTGTCTCCGGTGGTTTGGCTTCTGGCTTCTCCTCTCTGCTGAGTAACTTCACTAACCACTTTCTCTTCTAATCCCCCTGGCCGATCCTCAAAAATTCTCCTTGCACGTAAGGCAAACCTTGGGGTAAGGTATAGGGGTTGGAGAAGGTGGAAGGGTGGTTGGGAACCCCTCTTGGAGTCTCTGATCTCTGGGAGGGGAGTTGTGTTTCTGTATTACCTTTACCTTGTATATTTCTGTAACTATTCCTGTCTATAGTGGGGGGCAGAGGGGAACTCCCAAACCGTCACAGTTTATTTCTCATTTGTCTGCCCTTACACACTGCTTCCGGGACAGTATTCTACAGAAACATCAACATCTTCCTTGTTCTAAGCAAAGCTCCCATTTTAAAAAAGGAATGTGCTATCACAGCTGAGGCCACAATGTTCAAACACTCTGAGCTTTCCATTCAAGATGAAACATGCCTCTTCTCCCGGCATGAGGCCAGCAAGAGACTGATGGATTTTGTTTGTTTCCTGGGCAGGAACTACTGTTCAATGCCAACTACCATTTCAGACATCCAGTTAAGGTTTCCACAATTCGGATGGTGTCCATTAATATTTTAAATATATACAGCAAGAGGCACTTACAGGTTTGAGTAATTCCTTTCAGTATAATAAAACAAGTAAACATTGAACCTCATTTCCTGCCTTTATAATCACACGTAGTTGACTGGCCAAAGAGCCAAATAGAAACACATGACCTATGCATTCCTCTGAGAGCAGCCCTGAGGAAAAGGTTCTGGGGGTCTGGGTTGATGAAAAGCTCAGCGTGAGCCTGCAGTGTGAGCGCAGCCCAGACAGCAACTGAGTCCTGGGCTGTATCAAGAGAAGCGTGGGCAGCAGGGCAAGGGAGGGGATTCTGCCCCTTTGCTCTGCTCTCGTCAGGCCCCACCTGGAGTACTGTGTGCAGTTCTGGAACCTCCAGCACCGGAAGGACATGGAACTGTTGGAGCAGGTCCAAAGGAGGGCCACGAAGATGATCAGAGGGCTGGAGCAGCTCTGCTATGAGGACAGGCTGAGAGAGTTGGGGCTCTGCAGCCTGGGGAAGAGAAGGCTTCCAGGAGATCCTGAGTAGCCTTCCAGTATGTGAAGGGGGCCTACAGGAAGGCTGGGGAGGGATTATTTACAAGGTCTAGCAATGACAGGACAAGGGGCAATGGCTTTAAACTGGCAGAGGGAAGATTTAGACTGGTTGTTAGGAGGAAGTTCTTTGCAGTGAGGGTGGTGAGACACAGGTTGCCCAGGGAGGCTGTGGCTGCTCCCTCCCTGGAGGGGTTCAAGGTCAGGCAGGACGAGGCCTTGAGTGACCTGTACTAGTGGGAGGTGTCCCTGCCTATGGCAGGGAGTTGGAACTAGGTGATCCTTGAGGTCCCTTCTAACCTTACCATTGTATGATTCTGTGATTCTATGCATTGGGTCTTCATAAACAGGGCATGAAGTAACAAAATGGTAACATCCAAGATTGATGCATTTTCGTTACTGGACTGATTTTGAAACTGTGAATGTATAATTTTGGTCTTCATCTTTCTGCCCAGAACTTTTGGTTTTGGTAAGCCTGTTACTGATTTTACTGAGAGTTCAAAAGTCCAAGCTCAAATCCTTCAAAGTTTTAACTGAACAGCTTTATACCTATTGTTAACTTCACAGCTTTCAGTGAGAATTCTTGTGTGCATGTTTGCCTTTGGTATGACATGTTAATCCTTTCTTCTACTCATACTTTGTTTTATTACAACTTGTAGCACTACCTTCTGTGATTGTTGATGAACATTAACAATTAACTTATCACCCAGAAAACCATTTTCAGCTCCTTGCAACACTGTCCAATTTACCACTATTTAGGACAAACTTTTACACCACAAACATATGTCTCAGGCTTAGTAATTTAGAAAATTTCAGCTAAGGCTCAGTCTAGACACAACAGCATTTTCCCCCACTCATGTTAAAGCAGTAAGTCTCCTTTGAGCAGTCATTGCATTCCTATTTCAGTCAGAAAATGGGTTTGAAGCTGGCAGATAGAGTTGCCTTTGTACCAGCAAGAGGCTATTTGCCATTCCAATAAAAGTGTACTGAAATTTGTCTGAGTCATATGCCACTGAGCAAGCAACTGCTGCTTAAATAGATCAATACAAAAACACTTCCCTCTAGTCACTTCTACAGCCCACAATGCCCTGTCCTTATGATTGGGGGCCAAGAATGTGATCCAGACAGTGGTGGACATGATTACAGTACTGCTGTGATATTGAAGCTGAAGAATTTGGGCCCAAATAAGAGAAAGACACCTCACAAAAGCTGTGCATTTCTGAACTCCTTTTCTGCTCTTGGATGCTGTGAATAACTTGATGGGCTGGTATCTGGAATATGGATTTCCAGAGCGGGGAAGAAAGCACAGATCTGGGAACACATGCTGCCACCACACATCGGTGTGAGAGATGAGCCAAATGAATGTTAAGGTCAGTCTAGAGGGGTTTAAATTTCAATGGCAAAATCTTATTACACTGTATCATTGCCACATAGACTCCAACCTTTAACAGACAACTGCATTAACCCCAATGCACCATTCCCAGGTAAAATTAAACATGCTTCAGCCCACCATAGCTCTTCAGGATGCCCATAGTCAAAAATCAGAGCACAAATGGCATTCCTGTGGGACCTGCTCTGGGTGATCCTGCTTTGGCAGGGGAGTTGGACTGGATGATCTTTTGAGGTCTCTTCTAACCCCTAACCTGTGATTCTATGTGATTCTGTGAAATGTACATGCTCAGCATTGTAAGGCTGCAGCTGAACATTCCTTACTTCCTACTGTTGTGGAAAAGTGTAGAACAGAGGTATAGAACTTGCCAGCACACACTTAGGACTCCTTTTTCAATCATACAGACTGAGACACAGAGATGAATTATATATAGATGTATCTATCTATGAGTACTCTAGCTATAGAGATAATTGCATCTGTAATGCATCCTGCATTTTGTGATTGTATTGGAGCATTAGGCAACACAACTAACAGAATTTCAAAACAAAACAAAACACAATCCACAACAGCCTTGAACACTTGGGTTTGTAATAAGTACAACCATTCAGATTTGGGTTTTGTTTAGCAGGGGAGGGAGGTGGCTAATTATCAACTGTTAGCATTTGTAGAAGGGGAACAGTTCCTATTGTTACAGTTTGAAAGGTGAAAAATATTCATTCCTTGTAAACTATTCATTCCCTTCCATTGTAAAATGAGATTCTTACAGTCACCAATCTCATTAAAAGTTAAAACTGTGTCTGCTAAGCATTAGCAAGGAATAAAAGGGTAAGACTGATGTGTCTATGAGAACTATAGCTATTGACATCATTGACCTATAAATATGTCCTCTTCAAGCTGATATACAGCAATTCATTATCCCTGTTTTGATATAATTGCTATCACTGAAAGCCCTTTGCTTTCAAGTGTTCATACAATTGCAGTTCATATTTCAGATTATCTGCCAAAAAGAAAAAAAAAAACCCCAAACCTGATTTCTAAATATTTGATCATAAAAGTTGTCTTCAGCTTTTACACAGATAATTTAGCCAAATAATATCAGATAATCTTAGAGCAGATTTAACAGGAAATTGCTCGAGACTCCATCTAAGCAGCATCCATTTGCACTTATATAAATGTACTGAATGTGTAGGAAGACTTTGACAGCTTGCCATATGTGATTTCATTCTGTAGCCTACCTACTTTACCATCAAAAGTTATATCCTTTGAAGCATTGCCAGAATTACTTTAGCCTAGTAGATATGCTAGATGTGCCCTTTAAAAGCCATATAATTTCCTTTCTACTCTGACTAGTTCAATGTAGCATCTGCTCAACTAAATTCCTTTGAAGGTTAAAACCAAAAAAACCCCTGTATAACAGCTCACTGAGACGTCCAGTGTTGAATGAAGACCACAGATGCAAGAGAATAAATATGAGTTAAATGAGACTATAAAAGAGAATCAGAAAATTATTAGCTATCATGGGAGTATTATAATTATACACACATGGAATAAACATTTGCATTTCAGGATAGGTAAGCATTTTATTTAAAATAATAATAATCCCTGAATTTTATACCTCCATTCCATCACGATGTTTGTTTATATGCTAATTCTGATGTTGCTGTGACATGGGTGCTAATACCATAATAAAGAACATCACACATCAACGACTTGATTCAAAATAACAAATAGAAGTGTGTCCCTATAATCTCCTTTAAAATCTTTGGGGTTTATAGTTATTTTAAAAGACACTACGTTATTTTCACAGCACCTTCTCAGGTGTTCCAGATGATAATGAAGGGAGAGTCCCTATCATCTAGTATCACAAAGCAGCTGTGACATTTTAGAAAGACCTTGAGTTTAGCTTCCTTAATTTCTACAAATGCTATTTAAGATAGAAGCCTCAGGTTTTTACTAAAGAGCTGAATGAACTTCAGTAATTACACGATTTTCTTGTCTGCTCTACTGAAAACGTTTCAAAACATAATA
>VWYK01121601.1:10142-24367 GCA_013399775.1 Semnornis frantzii
AAGGTAAATCTGTAGAGATTATGTTAAACCAATCTGGATGCCCATCAAGACAGCCCTGTAAGAGATTACTGATGAGACTAACATTAGATTTTTCAGCTTTGTGAAGGAGCCTGAAGATGAGAGTGGAAGAGGCTCAGTGAACTTCAGAATCAGGTCTGGAAGAGACAGAAATACAGTGATGGCACATTCACATATACAACTGCATTCACTCTTGGTCACTTCATCTCAGGAAGGACTTGGAAAAACAAGAAAAGGCACCTAGAAGTCAAAAAAGGATTCCTGTAACTGTCTGCCAGTTTCCAGACATATCCGGAGATGAAATATACAAGGACACCTTGAAAGAAAGTGTCTGATGAAAGAAATGACAGAGAAAACATTGAGTATTCATCATTTTTCCTACCAGAGAGCTAATGAGCATGCTGTGAAATTATCAGCTAGGGGCTTACGAGAGAAGCACTTTGCCCATGTAATACATTTTCTTGCTGCAAGATTTTGCAGACATAGCTTTGGGTATTACACAGGTTAAAAAAAAAAAAAAAAAGAAAAGAAAAAGAAAAAGAGTTCAAACAGACCTGTGGGGGTGAGGCTGGTGGTGGCTACAACATGCAGTGGTTGGGGTACAATACCTGGCTAAAGAAGTCTCAAGCTGCCAACTATTCACAGGCAGAAAGGGATACAAAGGGAAGAAGTCCTTTACATGCAGGCAGTGTTTTTATACTTCTCCCCCTAAATACCAATTAATTGGGCAGTGTAAAAGAGGGAAACCTGGGGTGGCAGACATCCAGCCATATCCATACAGGTGTTTATGTCCATGCACAGAAACAAACTTGTTGTAGCATTGCTTATCTAAGGATGATGCCAGCCCAGGGGAAGCTGCTGGATGAAGACACTCTCACCATGGTTTTGGAAAGCAGTTTGCTCTTCAGCAGCAGACCTGCACACATCCCACACATTGCCAATGCAAAAGTATTCTGAAAGGAGGTTGTAGCCAAGTGGGGGTTGGTCTCTTCTCCCAGGCAACCAGCAAAAGAACAAGGGGACACAGTCTCAAGTTGTGCCAGGGTAGGCATAGCCTAGAGATTAGGAGGAAGTTCTTTACAGAAAGAGTGACTGGCATTGGAATGAGCTGCCCAGGGAGGTGGTGGAGTTGCCATTCCTGGAGGTGTTCAAATAAAGCCTGGACGAGGTAGTCAGTGCCATGGTCTGGTTGATTGGCTAGAGCTGGGTGATAGGTTGGACTGGATGATCTTGGAGGTCTCTTCCAACCTGGTTGATTCTATGATTCTATCCAGCAGCTGGAGGTGTGCTCACCACCCCATCCCAGGCCAGGAGTAAAGCACACAGTCATTCATGTTCTCCAGGGATTCTTGTCAACTGCTGTCCCCACAGAAAGGTGTGATGCCAACGGCCAGCAAAGCTACAGGAGATCTGCCTTCTCCCAGGGACCTACACTTTGGTACTAGCCTGACAGACCACTATTTTCTGGATTCACTCCAGGAGTGGTCCTCAGCCTCCACCCTTGATCTCCACACGGACCGCACTGAACATCAGCAAAAGAAGCCTCCCACAAGTCCTCCTTCTTCCTGGCCAAGGAAGGAAGAAAAAGAGTTAAAGGCAAGAGGGCCTGGTAAGAGGAGGGAGTCAGGAAGGCAGGCTGGAAAAAGGGCACAGACCTGCTGTGATAACTTGGGGAAACAGGATGTCGCAAGGAGGCCAAATGCCCACGCCATTCCCACACCCCAACACGATGCTGTCCAGACTCCCCACCCCTCTGAGATTTGTCTTTATTTTTAACAAGTACAAAACAATCCCCAAGGCAACACTGTAGTGACAGATATAAATGACTCAGCTGGAGATAGACTGGCTAAGTAAGCCCCAAGACTAATTTTCTCTCTAGCTCGCTTCTTCTCAGAGGTAATCTCATACCTTCACAGTAATGAGATCAAGACAAAATACATCTCTGCTCTGTCTGCTGGGCTGGGTCAAACAACACTTTAAATCTCCCAGTAGCATCAAAAACTACTGCAAGGCAAGACATCTTTCTCCTACCTCACCTACGAACCTAAATAAGTCTTTGTTACTTCAAGTAATGAAAAAGTACTGACAAGATCAATCAAACTGGTCTTGCAATTAGTACTCTTCTACCCACCATAAAGATGACTGAAATATCAATACCCTTAGTAGCTCCACACAATGATGGGCTATTTCCCAAGAAAAGCTTTGCTTGAGTAAATAAGAGGAAGCTTGTGAAAGCCCAGCTGTTCAAAACTTGCTTCAGTTTAAGAGTTGCACCAATACACAAGAGTCTCATGAGGTCTTTTGGTTAGAAGTTCAGAGCATTCAATCTGCTTAGGAACTGGGGTGTCACGCTTCCAACAGTCCATTTGGAAGCCACCAGGAAAACACAAGTACAAAATCCTCTTCACCAAAAGGTGAACTCCCTGAAAAGCACACAAGTTTTCACAGAATTAAAATTGTACTTGTCTCCTGACTAGCCAAATGAAAATCAAAGTGTTTTTTTAAATGCATAGGTGTAAATCCAATTCCATGCATCATTTATGTTTGCGTATTTGTAACGAGAACAAAACTGTCCTATTTTTCTTTTCCTGAAGGCTCATCCAAAGAAATCTGAAGTCAATGAAAAGACTCCTCCCACTCATCAAATTAAGAAAACCTTTGTTAGGTTCCAATGCCTGGCTGAGACTCAAGCAAACATATATACTCTTCTATTTTTCATTTCCTACAGTCTTAGTACATTCAAAGGAATCAAATTAATCTTTTGCTAAAGATGCAACCAAAGGAATCATTCTTACAGCAAATAAAGTACATTAACACTAACCATATTGAAAGATCCCCTTGAAACGCACCATAATATTTATTCCCTTGCAATTTAAGAATCATTTAACTATTAAAAACTCAGTGCACACAAAGCTTTACCAGAATGGTTTCTGCAGATTTTTGTTTCTTGGTTCCATCTTCCAAACACAGAACCCCAATGTGCTTCATTGCAATTAACATCTTTGAAAGCAACTACTGATTTTTAAAAGGGAGCAAATTTCTGTCACTCAGCTTCGAATGTGTTAAACTGTGCACAGATGTGCACAAATGCCTGTATGAAAACCTTTGTCTTTCAATTAATGCTTTTTTGTAATATGCTGCTTTGATAGAGATACTGTCCGCATTGTTTTCAGCAACTGAGATACTAGGGAGGAAAATAGAATATATCATTGCTTCAAATACAAGGGCAGCTTTCTCAGCCAGCTTGCAATGGACTCAATCCTCAAACACAGAATCACAGAATCATAGAATGGTTCAGGTTGGAAGGTACCTCAAAGATCATCTGGTTCCAACCCCCTCCCATAGGCAGGGACACCTCCCACTAGCACAGGTCACTCAAGGCCTCATCCAACCTGGCCTTGAACACCTCCAGGGAGGGAGCAGCCACAACCTCCCTGGGCAACCTGTGCCAGTGCCTCACCAACCTCAGTGGAAAGAACTTCTTCCTAACACCCAGTTTAAATCTCTCCCCTCTTCCAGTTTAAACCCATTACTCCTCGTCCTGTCATTACAAGACCTTGTAAATAGTCCCTCCCCAGCCCTCCTGTAGGCCCCCTTCAGATACTGGAAGGCCACTACAAGGTCTCCTCGAAGCCTTCTCTTCTCCAGGCTGCAGAGCCCCAACTCTCGTAGCCTGACTGGGTCTTTAAATTGCACTTTTGTAGCTTTTTGAAAGGCAAAGATAACCATACATACTGTGAAGCAAATATACATCAGAAATAGCAAGAAAATCCATAAAGTGCAAGGCCAAAAGAATAGGTATGTTAAGCAGTGCAAGTTCTGAGTCAACACCTCCAAAAAGCTCTACTGCAGTTGTGCAGGCAGCTTGCCCAGACTCCAGAGGCTGTTTCATCATGTCTGAGTGTTGAAGAGACAATGAGGGTCACTGCCATGAGGACACTGCACCAGGCAAAACGCGGGACATGGAACCAGAAAAAACACAAACAAGCGAGCAGTGGTGACTCAGAAAACATTAAAACAGAGTGAAAAGGCAAACCAGGATCATTAGGTTCTTGTTGCACATGGATGAAGGTTCACTTCATAGAGTTTCACAGGGCATGCTAGCCTGACTGCACACCCTCGCCACCAAACTCCAGGCATCAGCCTGATACACTTCGCAAAGAACTTCTTTGACTCCTTTTTTGTTGTCTGCACCATTTCCTGTTCTCCCTCTCTACTGCTTTGGTTTGTGAAGCCAAAACCTCTGATCAAGCCCCAGATTAAGAGAAATGAACATCAGAAAAGCATTCTTTATGGTTGCATTTGCACATGTCTGACATTTCACATACATTCATAATACTCATCAGCTAAAAGTGTTTACAGGGCAGATATGCTCCCCCCAGGCCATCCAATTCTGTAATAGATTCTTTACTAAATCTATAAGCCAGGAAAGGATGGATTATAGGTATTTAAACAGCAAAAGTAATTAACTAAACATAACTACTTCCTTTGAAGCTTTGGTAGATGGTAAAAAATTCCATTTATCTATTTTTATGCATGAACTGGAAACATTTGTGAAACTCACTATTCCTATGGAAATTAAACGGCATTTTCAGGCATAAACCATAGGTAATTCTGAATGGAAACGAGGGCCACTAGCTTCACTCATGTGCTCTGGCAGATCCCTGGGATTAGATGGCAAATGGCTCCTCATCTCTAATTTCTACTGATGTTAGACTTTTTTTTAATTTAAATTTTCTCAAAGGTTGTGTAAAGAAAACATTTCCCACTTCTCCACTTGCACCTTCACTTAAGGAAGACATTCCTAGATTTATCAGCAGCAGTAAACATCAATATTTACAAAGATGTTGATACATGACACATTTATTAGCATATCTGCTAAGCTTGCTCACCCCAAAATTGAAAGATTCAAATTGCTACAGCACACAAAATCATACATTCTGAGGTGCATGCTGCTCCTCTAGGAACCTGCCTGGTTTAAAGAGGGCTTACATTTTGGCAGAAATGATTTAAAGCAGACTAAAATCTTAATGCCTTTCCAGACTAAGTTTCTTTAATTTCAATATATTTTTTTCTTAAATGCTTCGAGTCTCAAATTCACATTTTGCATCTCCTGCTGCCATCGTTGTTGCAACAAAAATGCCAAACCCTCTCGTTGTCTCTGTCCTGTGCAAAACAGATTGGCTCTGAAGTGCTGAACTTTAAATAGTTCTATCTTCTTTGAGGAGCTGAGAACTAAGCTTGCCCTCACTAAAGCTGAGGCATGGGTTTGCCCCACCACTAAAACGGGGTGAGGAGTTTCTGTAGCTAATGCACAAATGCCACAAGCCAAGAAAAAGCTTTGCCAAATGGCTGTTCCTGCTCCAAGAAAGGGCACAGACCCCAATCAGCTCGAGTCACTTTTTAGGGAGTTGCAACTTCAAAGAAACAAAGAAGCAAATATTTGTACTGAAAATTGCTGCATAGGCAGCTCATTCACTGAAAAAGAAAGAATAAAGCGAAGTTTAAGGAAGAAAGAGGGATGACAGATAAAGGCTTGTGAGGTCTAAAGAAACTAGCATACAAAACCAAGTAAAAGAGCTTGGAAAAACAATTACAGGAACACAGGTAGAGAAGCAGCATAGAAGATTTGAGGCTCATGTACAAAAAAGAAAGAAAGAAAGGAAGAGGAAAAAATAATCTTTCTAGGTGTATCAAGCATAACTAAACAGTCTGGTACTCTACATTCATACTGTGTCACGCTCTACATCCTGGTGTCACCAGCACCACCCCACAGTACCTCTGAAAAAAAGGGACTGTGGGAGATCACAACCGCCAGTGGCGACTGTTCAAGGAAAGACTGGATGAGGCACTTGGCGCCATGGTCTAGTTGATGGATAGGGCTGGGTGATAGGTTAAACTGCATGATCTTGGAGGTCTCTTCCAACCTGGTTGATTTTCTGATTCTATGACCAGGGAGAGAAGGTGAGGAGAGAGAGGAGAGGAAACCAAAGTAATTATGCTGTATCAAGTGTTAAGATAAACCGACACAGTGTCACCATGCACCTGAAGACTTTTTTGGCTGCCCTCACTGTGTACTTTCTCACTGGCACTTGGGCTAACGCTCTTTAGGGATATTTAAAAGGTCATCTGAAGCCCAAGGACTCATGTAGCTGTGCTGATCTCCAGGCTTATTGCCTTCACAGAAAAACACAGAAAATGGCTAGTTCCTTGCTGAGACCATCTCTGAAACGGTTGATGCAGTTCAGTCCTCTAAGGGGAAGGTTTTGTACTGTTTCTCCAAAACCATGATAAAACAGCACCAAAAGGGACACATGAGGTGTCACATCAGTTTACCCACACAGCAATACTCTCCACAGATGGAGAGATGCCATCTGGGCTACTGTCAACAAGGAGCTTCCATGCCCTCCCCATTTTAGTGTTCTTTAGTCATGTCTATTAATTCAAATCGCCCCCCAAAAAGGAGTCAGTTCCAGACAATGGTTCTTATTTCTCATACTTTCCCAGAATTTGAACGTTTCAGATAGCATGAAAAAAAACCACCAAATCAAAACAATTTATCAGCATGTGAAGAAGGTTGTTGCCTCCAAAATGGGTTCAGTGACTGCTCAGGAGCAGTATTTTCCAGCTGCAGGCTGATACTGGTTAGCGTATAAATGTTCTTTCCCTAGCAGGTTTCAGAAGTGCCAAGCCAACTTCTTGCTCCTACCCATGAATCACTGTTTGCCACCCACTCTCCTGTGCTAAAGGCACTATGCTGGGGGAGAAACTATAGAAGACATCATATAAACTGACCATTCAGTAACTCTGACCATAAACCAAGCAGACTAGAACCAATGAGGATAATGAGAATTAAGGGACTGGAACATCTGTTTTAGAGGAAAGATCGAGATACCTGGGGCTGTTCAGTCTGGAGAAGTGAAGACTGAGAGGAGGTCTTTATTAATGTTTACAAGTATCTGAAGGGTGTGTGTCAAGAAGGGGCTATGCTCTTTTCAGTGGTGCCCTCTGATAAGATGAAGGGCAACGGATGTGAACTGGAACACAGGAAGTTCCACATCAATACAAGGAAAAATTTCTTTACTGTGGGGGTGATGGAGCACTGGAACAGGCTGCCAGATAGGCTGCGAAATCTCCTCCCCTGGAGACTTTCAAAACCTGTCTGGATGCTTTGTGTGGCCTGCCCTAGGTGATCCCTCTTTGGCATGGGATCTAGACTCAATGACCTGCAGAGGTCCCTTCTAACTCCTACCATTCTATGAATCTATACAATGATGTGTGGGTAAGGAATCTCTTTCACCCTGTTCATGAAAGAGTACAAAACCACACTCCTCACGTTCAGCTGGGCAAAGGAACTCGCTGACAAAAACACCAGTATTCATCTGAGGGTCAGTCCAAGGCTGCATGGTCAAAGCAACGGCTCCAGTTTCATTGCTGCTTTAATCCTGTGAACCAGAGCCCTAGAAACTCAGATAAATGCTTGAGCCATGGAAAGAAGGGTCAGAACACACAGCTGGGGGTGGAAGCAGGTCAGAGCCACAGCAGCAACCACTTAGAAAAGAGTTAAGCACAATGCAACCACATGCCAAGTTCTCCAATGTGCATTAACTCCCAAAAGATCAATATATTAAAGCCTCTAGATCATGCAAAATTGCATTTCCACAATGCAGCCCCTCAGTCTCCTGGACCAGCCAGGGCAAGAACTGAGAGAAAAGTCTCATGATAAAAAAAAAGTTGAAACTCTTGAACAAGTAAATATAAAGCCATCCTACAGGCACTAGGCAATCAGCCTTACAACCAAAGCAAAGTGGCATGACCTCTTTGCACAATCATAGTAGTGAGTCAGGTCCCCAAGATCTTTTCAGAGCTTTCAGAGTCTGATAATCCAAATCTTTTGTGGTTTTCTTCTTCTTGTACCTTTGCAACACTTCACAGTTTTCTAATTTAGCTAATGAAGATAAGCTTCTTACAGTTCTGGGGGTGATTCTGGAATTTTTTGTTTTCAGTAAGTTTTTTTTCCTCAGAAAGGAAGTCTTCAAGCACTCAAACATCTCAGTAGCACTGTCAGATTAATTAATATTTTGGAAAAGCATGCAGCCGAGCAAAATGCTGGTGGAGGTGCAAAGAGCCAGCACACTTAGGTTGGAGTAATCAAGACTCTGAAGGAAGAATGAGTAAACAACAGCAGTGATAAGCAACAAGTCTAAAAAAGTCCTAACAGGACAAGGACAGAATACATAAGGAAATAGTATACTAAAAAAATCTTATGCAAATACAATAGAGCATTTGAAAAGGCTGCACAGCTCAGAAAGCAACTCGAACATCTAAAAAAGCTCTGTGAAATGGGTAGGAAAGTCAATGGCATAAAATGCCCTCAAAGCAGAGTAAATACAATGCAGTTTGGTTTAGCACAGAACGAGTCACCTAGATCCAAAACCACTGCAAGCACTTAAAAAAAAAACAAAAAACAAAAAACAAAACAAAGCAAAGAAACAAACAAACAAACCACCAAAAAAAAAAACAAACCAGAAGATTTCGTCATTTAAAGCATTTAGCATGCCCAGGAACATGATGATTTTGAAGTTTTTAAGAGATGTCTATGCATGGCTAGTGACAGCATGGAGCTAAAGGGTTATCTGTACAGAAACCCATTCAAGAATAATACTCATTTATTCCCTAAGCAAAGTGTATACAACTAAAGCTGCTACACTTCAGTGTCCCTTCCTGTCTTAATCTAAAAAAAAAACCACACTTGAAGTTATACACTTAAACTCTGGAGGCTCAGCTGAGTCTTTGCTTTGCTTCTGGGCATGGTCTAGACTCAGCTGTCCCTCTTCTTGACAATCAGAGGTAGTGATGGGTGTCTAATTTTCTGGCTCTTGCTCCTCACTTCAACTGTAAGATCATCACTCTTGCTATCAAATCAACCCAGCCTTGGTACAGGACAGGTACTTTTTAACTTCTGCAGAATTTCCCCACTCCCACACGCAATCCAGGAGACAGCCTATATGAAAGATTTATACTAATCCTTTATGCAGCAACAGAAGGTTATATAAAAGCAGGACACACAGAATACAAAGCAGGTTTGAAGTGCTTTAGCTTGTAAGTGATACAATTAACACAGAAAATTCAGGGTTATCATAGAATGGTAAGGTTGGAAGGGACCTCAAAGATCATCCAGTTCCAATCCCCTGCCATAGGCAGGGACACCTCCCACTAGTACAGGTCACTCAAGGCCTCCTCCAACCTGGCCTTGAACATCTCCAGGGAGGGAGCAGCCACAATCTCCCTGGGCAACCTGTGCCAGTGTCTCACCACCCTCACTGCAAACAACTTCCTCTTAACATCCAGTCTAAATCTCCCCTCTGCCAGTTTAAACCCATTGCCCCTTGTCCTGTCATTACAAGACCTTGTAAACAGTCCCTCCCCAACCTTCCTGTAGGCTCCCTTCAGATACTGGAAGGCTACTAGAAGGTCTCCTCAAACCTTTCTCTTCTCTAGGCTGCAGAGCCCCAACCCTCTCTGTCTGTCCTCACAGCAGAGCTGCTGCAGCCCTCTGAGCATCTTCGTGGCCTCCTCTGGACCTGCTCCAACAGTTCCATGTCCTTCCTGTGCTGGAGGCTCCAGAACTGCACACAGTGCTCCAGATGGGGTCTGAGGAGAGCAGAGCAAAGGGGCAGAATCCCCTCCCTTGCCTTGCTGCCCACACTGCTCTTGCTGCAGCCCAGGACTTGGTTGCTGTCTGGGCTGCACTCACACTGCAGGCTCATGTTGAGCTTTTCATCAACCCAGACCCCCAGGTCCTTTTCCTCAGGGCTGTTCTCCAGCCACTCACCACCCAGTCTGTATTTGTGCTTGGGATTGTGCCTATCCAGGTGCAAGGTTGTCACACACAAGTCTAGTGCTTTCCAAAAATAAAGGGTTTTTATATTTTTCTTTTTTCCTCTCAACTGTATCTCAGTTTGCAACACTAAGAGAGATGCTGGCCCTGCTCCACCACTGAGTTTTTGACGTTGGTTTAACTGGGGCCAGATTTCATCCATTGCATGTTGACAACAAGACAAGCCTCAGCACGACAGGTGTAGTTGCACAACAGCTCTACAGAGATCTTAAATGAGCTGTCCCCAAAAAGAGACTCATGCTTTCCCTGACCTTGCTGCCCCCCAGGCAGCTGACTTGGACCTGAAGCACAACAGCACACAGAGCTTGTGTGAAGGAGCAGGAATGTGCTGTCCAGGCAGGAGGAGAGCAGGGGAGTCCCCACTCAGCTCAAGCTGCAGCTCCACAACACGTTGGTTTCAGTGGCAAAACCACCTCACTGGTTTCCTCCATCTACCTCAGCACTTCTCCTACCTCATGCTGGCATCCATGATTCCCTCCTACCAGCAAAACTGTAAATTCCATCACCAGAAAAGAAGCATCAGAGATCATCTCTTTTCTGGGGCATACTTTTAGCCCATGTAACTTTTAAAAAACTCTGCTTCTACCATGGTTATCAGTGCAATCACAAAGACGTGCACTGTAGCACAGGATGGCCCTTTCTTATGCATGTTTCTTGCCAAGGCTGACATAAAACACAATTACACACTGATATTTTCAAACAGTATTTATACTTTTTTATATATTACTTGCAACAAAGATATATAGCACTTTCTGCTCCTCGGATTGTATCCTGCTCTGCACAAGTTTTGCTTCCCTCAAAATCCAGTTTGGAAAACCATATAATGGGGTGAGACCTGAGAAATAAAGAACTGTCATTGCCTTACAAAGAAGCTGGAAAAAACATTATAGGAGGGATATATATCACACAGCTTTAATCACTTGAGAGGTGTAACTGGAAGTTAAGCTAGCAGCCAAGCTAGCATCCCTGTAGCAAGTGAGGAAGGAGAGTGGCATTTCCCAAGGACCACTCAGCCTGTTTCTCTCTCCCCTTCACATCCTTTCTAAAGTCTTGAACATCTGTGGAAGGGGGAAAATAGAAGCAAAACCATAAACATGGTTTAGAAATTAAGATTTTGGGATGGCAAAAAAGTGACTATGCAATGGTAAAAAAACCCCACAGTATAAAGCCAGTAAAAGAAAACATTCAAAAATACAAGTCCACTTTCTAAATAAAAAAAAAAAGGAGGCATGATTTATCCTTTCAACTGAATGCCCAAACTAATTAGATAATGTTCATTTAAGAGCAAATATTTAATCCAATACATTACCCCTTGTAGCAAAGTCAAATGCCTTTTTACAGCCTGGCAGGAGCCTAGATTAAAATTTCAATTCACATGGCCTCTAGCTCTGCATCCTTGTTAAAACACATTCCCTTATAGCATATCTCACAATTTCTCAAGAATGTAAAAAATATAGGAGGTAAAAAGTTTTTTCCTGCACTCAAAGGGCTAAAACAATGCCATTCCCTTCATAGGTCCTTTAAAAAAACCCAAAACTCAATCCATTAATATGATAGCTCTTGATAGTAGATTGAGGTCTACCTAGAAGCCTGAGTCTGACTGCAGGATGCTGCCAGGTATCCCAGCAAGGTCTGAAACTACCAAGTTGAGAGGTTTCTCTGGCAGTTGTGGTACAGGGATGGTATCAGCAAAACATTTTCTCTCCTGTGCTATAGGATAGAATAAACATCAGTGGGCGATGATAGCACTCCAGTCACAATCCAGTCTTATACTCTTCTGGCTCAGTGTTCCTCTGTCCCAGAGGGAACACCGTAGCAGAACCACACACACCAAGGCATCACAATTGCATTTTCCCTCTGTTGTTACCTCTACAGTATGAACATAAAAAAACCCCACGACCCAGAAGTGAACATGCCAGCTAACCAAGCCTGAACAGACATGTTTCGCTTGGCTTTATTTGCTGAAACCCAGCCCAGAACACAACCACAGAAAAGCAGATGAGTATCAGTCTGTAACAAGTGAGCTAGAGGAACAAAGAACGAACACCAGCTCCAGCACAAAGCTTCTTCAGCACTTGACTTCTATTGATTTCTAATCAGTGTTACTACACATTAACAATACTGCCCAGCCTGACAGCCAGCTGCTGGGCCCACCTCTTACAGTCCATCACCGCTGTTGCAAACAAAAAGAACATTTGGAAGTGATGTTCATGTCTCCTGCTCCAGCTTCACAGCCACCTGTATCCCAAGCCCAGCTCCACACCATTATCTGAGGCAGAAGCATCTGAAGCAGGAGTAGTAAACACAGAAATCAGACCTTGCTCCCTACATGGCAGGCAAGGTATGAAAAGCATTGGCCCCGGTGATGGAAACACTCCATGCTTTGCTACAGGTAGGCTCAGTCCGGTTAACCTCAGCAGCTTACAGGAGTATCGAGGACAGAGGGGATCCCAGCGGATGCAGGAGCTGGGCAGTGCTCTGAACAGCAATTGCCTTCAGGAGCCTTCCTCCTCCTGCTCTGATGGGTAACTGAGATAAAGCCAAACAACACTGGCAGAGCCCAAAACTACAGCCCCGAACATCCCACTTCTCTGCTGCAGAAGGCAAGAGCTGTTGCAAGCTACACTACACTTAGGGAAAAGAGTGAATATCTCTTGGGGCCCGGGAAATAAGTTGAGCATAGTCTACATAGGACTACTACAAATATCAAGCACTTTAATAACATCAGTGTAAGACATCACACACATGAAAAGGGCAGAATTAGACTGTTTACATCAGCACCATCTCCCCTGTATTTCAGGGAGGCACACAATGGCAGAGGTTACTACTGCCTTTTGTCATGCTAACTTGCTCCCACAAGAGGTATTCCCACTAAACACTTGGAGAGTTAAGCTGGCAAGAAACAACCAGCACTGGCTTTGCTGGGCATCGCTGCACCTCTGCACTGCTCCATGCTCCATCAGCAGAAAAGCAGCTTTAAGCCTCTAAATGAAAGAGAAAACCTCTTCAGTGCAACTTGGGCAGCCTTGTGACAGAGCTGAAGTACCTTACGGCTGAAATTAAACTTTGGCTTATAAAGATTTGAGCAGTTTAACTGCCTGCTGGCCAGCTCGCTCTGCAGCAACACTTTAGAACAGCCATAGAAGACGCATTTTCTCTCCTGCTGACGGCCAAGCCACAAACAGCCGGTTGTGCTGGGGCAGAACCCGTTTTGCCCATTCCCTCTGAAAGAAGAGGGACATTTGTGCTGGGGACACAAAGGCTGATCTGTTCTGAGCTGGCCACAGTTCGCCTGGCTCCCATCGCTGGCCTGACACAGGCTGGTGTTGAAGGGGGAAGGGTGAAAATACAAGCACTGTCCCATGTCCCCAAAGACTGTTTCTAGCAAATGTCATTGTTTCCAAACACTGCGCTTTGTGAATACTTGTGTGAAGTGCTCGTGACAATCTCATCGGTGTGGATCGAAGTTCGATTTGTATATTCAACATTGCTGCTCTTTCAAAAGAAGTTCAACGTGGTTACATTTTTTTCCAGCAGGAAAAGCTATGATCCGCAAAAGGGTCCTTCTCTCCTTGGCAATCACTGCCATTGGCTTGTTTGTTTTGTTGCAGGGTAGGTCAGGAGAGAGGAATGATAATAAAAACAAGAACGCTTTTTCTCCTCACCTTGAAAGGTGACAGGCTCAACAGCAAGCAGCTTTATATAGTGCAATCAGCACTCATATGCCCACAGGAGAGGAAAAATAAAATCAAGGGACTTAAGTCTTGCATAGCCTTACCCAAACTTAGCTTCAGCAAAACCAGTTAAGGCACATTACATATTCAAAGGTCATAAAATTACAGATGGTAAGGTTGGAAGGGACCTCAAAGATCATCCAGTTCCAACCCACTGTCACAAGCAGGGACACCTCCCACTAGAACAGGTCATAGAATCATAGAATGGTGAGGTTGGAAGGGACCTCAAGGATCATCTAGTTCCAACACCCTGCCATAGGCAGGGACACCTCCCACTAGTACAGGTCACTCAAGGCCTCATCCAACCTGGCCTTGAACACCTCCAGGGAGGGAGCAGCCACAACCTCCCTGGGCAACCTGTGCCAGTGTCTCACCACCCTCACTGCAAACAACTTCCTCCTAATATCCAGTTTCAATCTTCCCTCTGCCAGTTTAAACCCATTGCCCCTTGTCCTGTCATTGCAAGACCTTGTAAATAATCCCTCCCCAGCCTTCCTGTAGGCCCCCTTCAGATACTGGAAGGCTACTAGAAGGTCTCCTTGAAGCTTTCTCTTCTCCAGGCTGCAGAGCCC
>VWYK01121607.1:0-17476 GCA_013399775.1 Semnornis frantzii
TGATAAACAATAAATAGCCAAAACTGTATTACTTAGAGTGTAAAAAAAAAACCAAAATAAGCTCATTTTGAAATATTGTGTGGCTTATCAGAGTTAGCAATTGGGGAATTTATGTCTACAAAATTATTTTGTCTTAGGAAATTGTCTTAGAAAAACAACAGGAAAATTTGATAAAATTGTCCCAGGAACCAGAGCTAAGGGACCATCTTGTTCACCCCTTTAGCCCTGGGGATGAAGTTCTGCTAAGAATTTTACAGGTAACCTTGAGAGGTGGAGCAGACCCTACCAGATGCTACGAAACAACCTACACTGCAATCAAGACAAAAACAACCAGCAGGAACATAACAGCCCCGAATGGAAAAGGCTTCAGCTACAGCAATGAATATTTAACAAGGGCACTTTGATGGAAGTAAGAAAAGGAAAAGCAAAGGACTGCCACCAGGGACCCAAAACATCCTGGAATCCTGGTTTGTCTTCTGGGACAGTGAGGTGTGTCCTGGCCCAGGGTGGTGGTTTCTCTCCCTGTGGTGTGTCAGGTCAAGCTTCTCGGAAGAAGGCTTTTGGTATTATAATCTATGATGAGTCTCTTGGAATTCCCAGCATTGAGTTAGCAATTAGGAAAGCTCCTTTGTTTAATATGAATGCAGTGAGTGCCTTATATCACATAGCACAGTGTCAGGAGTAACCAGTCCATTCTTAGTGTGTCTATAGCTTTGCCCCCTTTCAGACTATCCAAGTTGATTTTACTGAATTACCTTAAGATGGGAAAATGAAGTATGTTTGGATTAGCTCTTCAGGAGGGTGGTGGGAATATTGCTACATAGGAATTTGGGGATAAAGTGGTTAAAACTTCTATTTGAATCATTGGGGAAAATCTGACACAGCTGTGGGAACAGGGAATGCCTGCTCAGTCTGTGCCTTTAGACTTTAGCAGTCATAGGTACAAACCAGGGGACTGGATTATGGAAAAGGCATGGAAAGAACAAACATTCTCTCCTCAATGGGAAGGTCCCTTTCAGGTTCTCCTCACCACAGAGACTGCAATCCAGACAGCCAAACGAGGGTGGATGCATGTAACCAGGGTCAAGGGACCTGTGGACCCCCAGCAGAGTGGATGCCACAGCCCACACTGAAGGGCTAAAACTTACCTTTAGGCAGGTTCCAGTGTCAGCCTAAAAGTGAAGGTGCACCGTAAGGCTGTAAGAGAGGCCTGAGTGGTAAGGAACAAGACAAGGCTGGGTAAACCTCTGTAGCTGCCACAAAGAAGATTAACAACCATGGCTGTGGGCTGCAGTCTCACAGGCTGAGTGGAGGTACAGGTCAAACCAGACTCCTGTTCCTTGGGATCTTACCAATCCCCACTCTGATGTCGAAACAGCCAAACAAGTGTAGTGTGGTGACTCAAACTCTTCTCTACCATACACATTACCAATTTCACACAACACAGGAAGCAACACTGCTTAAGTGATGTCCCTGTATAGCATCTGCATTTTCTCTCCTTACCAACTGTATTTGAGATTCCATTCACTTTCTAGTGAGCTTCCTCCACCTCTCTGTTCCTTTTTTACACCATGCCAATGGTTTGCACAGCTGAAGTGCCATTGCAGTGGATGGTACCTTGGCATAAAGCAGATGTTAAATGCTGTTAGAATTGCAGCTTCGAGGTGGTGTTCTAAATGTAGAGCACCTGTGATGGATGGAGATTTGGCTTTCACACAATGAGGTATTCCTAAGACTTAATCAGTAAAATAAGAAGGTAGCCATGGGTGTGAGGAGTGCCAGGGGTGGTGGTAGGAGCTGCCAGGGTGTCCATGACCAAAGGTAACTGCAGTGCTGCAATGAGTGTCAGGAGGATCCTGGAGGCCACTCTGATGCTCAAAGGAAAGCCAAGAGGGCCAAGATCACCTGGTGAAGAAACCCAGCTGCTGTTTTGATCCAATGGACTCAGGGGTGGGGGTTAGGGAGGGCAGGGTAGTGCCTAGAGACTGTCAAAGAATAGTCATGAATATGTATAAAGCTCTCCGGGCCTTATCCTCTATAAGCTCTGTCACCTGCTGTTAGTTTGTGCCTCTGGCAATTCTGTTATTTGCAATGCTCCCAGCGCTGTTTTGCCTTTAGTTTTATAATAAACCTTTTATACATAGAGTTAATTTCTCACAGAACCACTTGCTTCTCGATTTGGGGCGCTCCGGCGGGGCGGCTCAGCAGGTACTCGGTTGGCCGAGTTGAGGAGGATGAGGTCAGAATGAGAAGCAGCTTCTCCTCCAGGGGCTGCCGAAGGCCTCAGCTGCCCCAGCGGCGCTGCGGAAGGGCTACTTAGGGGCTCACCGCACGGATAGGGCTTAGGGCTTTACACGGCCGGTTCTGGGCCTACGCCGCTTCAGGTCTCCTCTCGGGGTGCTCCATCCCGCCCGCGGCGCGCGGCAGGGCAGGGGCGGGGCGATGAGGGGACGGCCGCACGTGCCCTGCGCCGCGCGCCGTCTCCATAGCGACAGAGCCGTAAAGCGCGGTCGCGCGTGCTGCCTGGCGTCTCGCGGCACTTCCGGCCGGTGCGGCCTAGCGGCGGCGCCCCGTTGTCCCCGCAGCCATGGAGATGCCACTGCCGCCCGACGGTGAGAGCGGCCCGGCTCGGGTCGGGGAGGGAGAGGAGGATGTGGGGGAGAGCGGGGAGGCGGCGGGGAGGCCGGCGGGGGGCTGACGGCGCTGCCTCTCCACAGACCAGGAGCTGCGGAATGTCATCGACAAGCTGGCGCAGTTCGTGGCGCGGAATGGGCCCGAGTTCGAGAAGATGACGATGGAGAAGCAGAAGGAGAACCCCAAATTCTCCTTCCTCTTCGGGGGCGACTTCTACGGCTACTACAAGTACAAGCTGGCCTTGGAGCAGCAGCAGCGTGAGTGGGGTCCGCGCCTTGTGCAGGGCCGGCGGCTCGGGGCCGGCACAGGGCCGCGGCGGGCTCTGCTCCCCTCCCCCGCGACCACTGCTTCCCGGCNGGCTGTGCTCCCCTCCCCCGGCGACCACTGCTTCCCGGCCCCGCTCAGCCCCGGCTGGCGGAGCCACTTTTCTCCCTCCTGGCCTCGTTCTGACCCGCCAGCATTGATTTGCAGCCTCTTCCTGTCCTCTAAGTTCCAGGTAGTTGGCCAAGCGCAGCCCGCGGCTCTAAATGCTCCCCCGGGTCTGGAGGTAGGCTGGGCTGCACCACAGGTGATAGGCTCACAACAAAGCCCAGCGCCTGAAGGGCCCTCAAGAATAGGGTGGTCCAGCACAGGAGTTCTGGGACTTGGCTTGTGTTGGATTAGTTACTTTCAAAGCATGTGAAGAATTGCTGATGCTCCTTTTCTGCATTATCCCCCCTTGGCTGCACAATTTTAATTTTACTTAAAGCATTTACATAAGGAATGAGTGTCTGCTGTGGAATCGTCACTGTTTTTGTATATGTGATGGTGGTAGAGTTCTCTCTGAGGCTCACTTTGAAAGTTTTACTTTGTCTGATAGTGTTGTGCAAGCAAAGTCAAGATATTGAGGCCACTGCACAGATCCAGCCACTGCCACAACCATCTCTCCCACCAGCTGCACCTATCCCAGCTCCTCAGGGCACGCCTTCCGTGGAGGAACTTATCCAGCAGAGTCAGTGGAACCTGCAGCAGCAGGAGCAGCATCTCCTTGCGATGAGACAGGTTGGTTAAAGATAAGCAGTCTGGTTTGAAGCCATGATAACTCTTCCTGTCACTTCAGGCTTTTATAATGAGTCCCTCTCCAGCTCTCCTGTAGTCCCTTTCAAATGCTAGAAGGCTGCTGTATGTGGTCATTTTGCTTGTTAAAAGGCTTCTGATGGCTAAGAGAACAGCAGCTTAATTCTTCAAAAGAACACTGGATGAAATGTAATCTTTTCTTTTTTGTTCATTTATTATCCAGGAACAAGTCACATCAGCAGTAGCCCTTGCCATTGAGCAACAAATGCAGAAAGTTTTGGAGGAAACCCAGTTAGATATGAATGAATTTGACAACTTGTTGCAGCCAATAATTGACACTTGTACAAAAGATGCAATTTCAGTAAGTGATCTGAATCTGAGCATTTCCTTTGTGGTGTTGTGGGTTGAGGATAATTTGAAAACCGAGCTTCTCTGTGGAGTAAGCAGCAGCTTGTTTGTTGTGTCATGCAGTAGGTGAGAGAGGAGCCGTGTCTTGAATGCTTTCCTCCCTGATGTTATTTCAGAGTTTAAGAAGTCTGTGTTATGTGACCACATCAGGCTAACTTAAAATGTTTAAAATGTGCTTTTCTGAGGCTGGCAAGAACTGGATGTTCAGTAATGCAAAATCTCCTGCTCACTGTGAGCTGATGGCTGGGCACCTGCGAAATCGCATCACGGCTGAAGGAGCCCACTTTGAGCTTCGGTTACATCTCATCTACCTTATCAATGATGTGTTGCATCACTGGTATGAACTAAGTTATGGATTTCAGTTTGCTTTGATGAATTTGGTAAAGTCTCTCTCTGCTGGATGCATTGTTATTTTCCCTAGTCACTTTTTCCATGTCTGTATTTTTTAGCAGTTGTCTTAAAGTGTCCATAACTGGTAGAAAGAGCAAACGCATTAATAATCAAATTCAGCTGTTTCCTATTTGGGTTCCCCCCCCTGCCTCCAGATGAGGCTTTATAGTAAAAACATAAAGGGGAGAACTCTCCATTTTCTGAGTTTGTTAGTTTTAGTGTAGAGGAAGTTGGGATGAACTGACTGTTAGGATGCTCTTAGTGAAAGGCATTAACTCTTCTCTTCCCATCTCTTTTCCAAAGCCAGAGGAAGCAAGCACGAGATCTTCTGGCTGCTTTGCAGAAGGTGGTTGTGCCTATTTATTGTACCAGTTTTCTAGCAGTGGAGGAGGATAAGCAACAGAAAATTGCCAGAGTGAGTATCTGGGTTTGGTTTAATGATACACTTTGCTCTGTTAGGTTGGTGCTAGGCAAATTAACAAACAGAAGGATGGAAGAGGAGTACTGAGAATTTTTTTGTGTGATTGTCTTCATGAAATCTCTTAGAGTGTGTGTTTCAATTCATGCTTACACTAGAACTTAAAAGCATTTTTAGGCTTTATTTAAAAGTTGTGAAGGATGCATCTGAATTTTCAGTGGTGGAAAGACAAGTGCTGAAATCCTGGGTCTTTTGACAATGCTAGAGAGATAAAAATGGTGTGCCTCAGTTTCTCTTGGCATTTCTAAAAACCTTTCACTCTTGAATTTATGCAGCTTCTTCAGCTATGGGAGAAAAATGGGTACTTCGATGAGTCAATTATTCAACAGTTACAGAGCCCAGCTCTTGGACTTGGCCAGTATCAGGTTAGCCATAAAAGAATTCTTATTTATGTAAATACTTTAAAAACAAATTGAGGAAATGTTTTCTTTTATTTTGAAAGGTAAATACTAAAAAAATTTGTATGAAACAGTCTTTTTATTTCAGACATTCGGCAATCCAGCTGCTGGATTCTACCTGCAAGTTTGTTTTGGGTTTGTAATTGCCACAGTCATGGACTTACTTGGCAGTGGAAATGAATGTGTGGTGTGATGGTTTGGGAGCTCCCTGCCCCCCCCACACTTTGTAAAATCCCCCAGACTAGGCTCAGCCAGCTGGAAGTTGAGGCCTGAAGCTCTATTTACAGCTCAGCACAATGTACAAGCAGAGATATACACAATAGACAGGAATAGTTACAGAAATAAACAAGTTAAAGGTAATGCAGAAACACAATCCCCCTGCCAGAAATCAGAGAACCCAGGAGGAGCTTCCAACCACCCTTCACCTTCTCCCCACCCCTATACCTTACCACAAGGTTTGCCTTACATGTAGGCTGTGCTTGGAGGATCAGCCAGGGGGGGGTTAGAAGAAAAGTGGTTAGTGAGGTTACTTGGCAGAGAGGAGGAGGCCAGAAGCTGGACAGCCCCAGAGTGTCTGCAAGCCTGAGTGTCTTACCTTTGTTTTGTATTCTTTTCTTATCCATCTCAGCAAGCCTATGAGTGAAGTAGACATCACCATTGTTTTCCTTTCACAGCCTATAGTATAATTTTCTCCATTAAAATATTCCAGTTAGCCTCAAACCAGCACAGTGGTGAAAAGAAAACCTAAGAGTTGTAGCTTTTAGGTGGAATACACTGAGCATAAAAATTGTGGCAGCAGGAACTGTTTGTTTCTCCATTAGTAATGAATGCTGTTCATCTTCAGGCAGTGGATTCCAGCCTTTGGATAATGGTTTAGAAATCTTCCCAGAGCTCTATAGCTCATGGCTGGGTTCTGCTTGCAGGTTATCCTCCATTCTCAGGCATTTCCTGGGAGGGAGCTACTGAATGAGCAAGGAGGTTAACAGCTTTAGGTACAATGTTAACTTGTTCTTCATTTATCTCCTTTTCTCAGGCAAATTTGATCACTGAATATGCAACAGTAGTACAGCCTGTACAAGTAGCCTTCCAACAGCAGATCCAGAACTTGAAGACTCAACACGAAGAGTTTGTAAACAGTTTAACACAGCAGCAGCAGCAGCAAATACAAATTCCACCTCTAGAGAATGAGGTGAAATCAACACCCCCACCTCAAGCCCCCACAGCAGCACCAGCCTCTGCTCCACCATCTGCTCCAGTTACACAAGCAGGTACTGACATGTTCCAGGCACCTGTGCAGAAAGCAGTGGGTGGCAATGCTGAGAGATTTTTTGCTCCTTTTGCAGTAGTGAGGTGCCAGGTTATGTAGGCTTGGTTCAGGTAAAAGCCTGAAACTGGAGTCTTGCAGCTGGTGTAGTCTGATGCTTATATGTAAAAATAACCAGTGCTAAACAAGTCAGAAACCCTTTCTCCCAGCAGCCGCTTTCTGCAGAATGTTTACACACCTACCAGCACACCTACAACAGGCTCTATCTGAATTCTGTTGTTTTATTAACCACATGTGAGCTGGATGCTTATAATGGCCTCCAATTTGTTTCAGATGATGGTAAATCCCAGCTGCCTCTGGCTGGTTCTACAGAGTATGACGCAGCAGGGTCTGCAGTGCAGGATTCTGCCTCTGGACCACGTGGCCCTGGATCTCACGATCAGATTCCTCCAAATAAACCACCCTGGTTTGACCAGCCTCACCCTGTTGCACCATGGGGTCAACAACAGGTAAGAAAGACAGTTCTGAAGCAAGACGTAGAGGGAGGTGGAGACTCAGAATGACCGTTTGGGTTGTGGGAGTGTCGTGGGTTTAGAGAGCCAACAGAGTGAAGCTCTCGAATGAATTGGACAAAAAACAGAATTCTATTTGGAGAGAGTCACAGACAGAAACCAGAAAGCAGATACAGAATCCATAAGTGAACCCCCTGGATTTGCCCTCAACCCAAAACTAAATCTATCATCCCCAGTGCTCCAATCCTCCCCCCCCCCATGCCTCTGCCATCCAAGAGGCCTAAGCACAGCCTCTGGAAGCCCCAAACCAGGTTTATCCTTACATGTTTGTCCCAATAACGCAGGTCCTGCCTGACACAAGGCTGGAGGGGGAGTAAAGGAGAATAAGCTGCCTTACTGTGAGTTTATGAAGAGACAGCAGAATTGTGAGATTGAATAACAATCTTCTAGTCCCTAGAGGACTTTTTTAACCCTATAGTTCCCAAGCTGGGATAGGGAGTGTATCCAGATTCAAATGCTAGGCTTTCTGATTCCGAGCCAAAGTAAAGGCAAAGTATAAATTGTATTTTACTTTGTCAGCCATCAGACTTGCCCTGTGAACAGGGAGATCAAGAAGTGCTGGTCTGAGTGTAGAGCTGCTTGGTTCAGTAACAGTTTGGCTTTTTCCTGTCTTGTCTTTGAAGCTACAGCTGTTCAGACCTTGTGTTTGGAAAGCTGTTTTCACTTGAGCGTGCTGCTGATTTATTTTGCCATGTAAATGTACTCTAGATTTACTGTAAAATGTAGCTGCTTTTGATTTTGTAGCCTAATGACCAAGCTTCTCTTCTTCACTGCTAGGGACCACCTCACTGTCCTCCATGGAATAACAACCATGAAGGAATGTGGAATGAACAGAGAGATCAAGGCTGGAACAATCAGCGAGAGACACCTTGGAACAACCAGCCCGATCCTTCGTGGAACAACCAGTTTGAAGCACCATGGAACAATCAACATGAGCAGCCTCCATGGGGTGGGGGTCAAAGGGAACCTCCATTTCGAATGCAGCGGCCACCTCACTTCAGAGGCCCATTCCCTCCACATCAGCAACATCCCCAATTCAACCAGCCCCCGCATCCGCATAATTTCAACCGCTTTCCACCTCGCTTCATGCAGGATGATTTTCCACCTCGCCATCCCTTTGAAAGGCCTCCTTATCCTCATCGTTTTGATTACCCCCAGGGGGATTTTCCTCAAGGTAAAGTGTGTACCAGGCCAGGTTTTCTAACCTTGCAATGCCATTACGAAATTCTTCAGTGCTTTGGGGTGACAGCTGGTTTCTGGTGGACTTGGTGGTTCTCCCAAGAGATGCTGAGTTTGGGGTTTTGGGAAGCACTGCTAACAACGCAGGATGAAACCTGTGCAGGGTCAGATGCTTGCTTGCTTTGCCTAATGGATGCAAATAACTAGAAATTGTAATCCCAGCTCCAGTCAGCATCTTTACAGACACCCCTTTTGTGACTGTTTCACTATAAAATAAGAAGCTCAAAGGTGAGAAGTGGTGTTTGCTTGGGAAGTCCATCTCCTGCACTCCAGACCAGGGCTCTTCAGATGTGTCCTTCTCAAATGGAGGAAGTTAAGAGGAAGAGGAAGGCAGGCTGAAAATATTTGTTATTGTGCATATACTCATCCAGACCCTTCTTTTTTTTTTTTTATTTACTGAAAAGCTCTCTTAAGTATCTGCCTTAATGTTGTATGGCTTGATAGTGTCTGTTGAAGTGATCCTTGCCCCCAGTTCTCCTTCCTGTTTGTTTTGCTGTCTTGCTGGAACACAGGGATGTCAGAGTACAGCCAGCTTATTGCCTGCCTGGCCTTTGTGGCTTAGGTTTGGGTGTGAGCTCCCTGGTGCAGTCTGATGTAGTTCTGCCCTGGTGTAGTTTCTGTTTCACATGCATAAGTTATTCTGAAATGATCCTTATCAGTGCAAAGTCTTCTGTGATTCTGTAGGACAAGTCACTTAAAAGAGCAACTACGTTGCTATGTAGGATTTAATACTTTAAGCTTAACAGATTCTGTGCCACAAATCCAACAGACATTGAAAACCAATTAATTAGAGCCTAGATACTTGGAATTGAGATTAACTTCTGACAGCAACTCTTCTTTTTTTTTTCTTCTCCCTTTGGATTTGTTGTTCATTTAGGGTTTTTTTTTAAAGACTTGTCATAGGGAGTAGGGAGAATAACTTCTTATCTTGGGGGAAATTAAGGTTTAAGCTCAGAAAAAAAGATGCCTGATTTTGGATTGTGATCTCAAACATCTGTTGTTCCATGGAGAGGAACAAGCGGAGGAGAGGATCTGTTAAAAGAGGTGTCTAAAATTAGAAAGTGGTGAAGCTGTGCTAATACTGTGCTCAAGTTCTGATGAAGATAAGTCAGGTAGATTGGGCAGTGGCTATAATGGCTTTTCCTAGAAAAACTTTTGGTCCTGCTGCAGATGATGTTGATTTTTCAGTCTTGCATTTTTCCTCCATGTAGTGCACTGAGTTCAGCAGGGTGTCCTGGCATTGATGGCAGATGGCTCATCCATCAGTGATTAGGTGGATGTCATTCCCTCGTTTTAACAGGATATTGTTTCTACCTCTTCCTGAAACACCTCTTTAAACAAAGTATTTCTTGTCACCTACTCATGTGAGTTAATTCCTGCCATATTTCTTTCTTTAGATATGATAATTTGGCATAGAAACAGAACTACTTACAGGTCCCTGCTGAGCTGTGATTGTGTATTTAGGCTGCAGAAGCAGATCACCCTGGTGCATCTGAAGCTTTTTGTTCTTGAGCATATCCTTGTGGTACCCTATGACCACAGTATGTCCCAAAGTAAGCGGTGCCTTAGGCTTGAGGTATCTGGATGTCTTCAGAGCAGCTGTTCTGGCCAGGGAGGGAGATGCACTGCAAGATACTTGTGACTGTGGACTTGCAGTAGCCAGCCTCTAGTCCTCCAGTCGCGTTGCTTTCCTGTACCTGCAAGGCTGTGGGTGCCAGGATTTGGCTTTTAGGATGAACTCGCTAATTGAAGTACAGCTCTGATTTGCTTTCCTTTCTCTGTAGCTAAATAAAATGTTTTAACCCTCCCACTCTGCAGAAATTGGACCTCCTCATCATCACCCTGGTCACAGATTGCCTCATCCTGGAATCAGCGAGCACCCTCCCTGGGGAGGGCCACAGCACCCCGATTTTGGGCCTCCCCCACACGGGTTTAATGGGCAACCTCCGCACATGCGGCGGCAGGGCCCTCCTCACATGAACCACGATGATCCCAGCCTGGTGCCAAACGTTCCCTACTTCGACCTTCCTGCTGGACTGATGGCTCCACTTGTGAAAGTAAGTGCTTGAAATGGGCCCCGAGTAGTAGGACTCAAAGATCACAGTAAAATGTGAACACTGGGATGGTTGTAGCGCAGTTGAGCGGGAACGCCGGGATGGTTTTAGCGCAGTCGAGCGGGAACGCCGGGGTGGTTGGTAGCGCAGTCGAGCGGGAACGCCGGGGTGGTTTTAGCACGGACATTTTTCATTTCAGATCTTTCAATCCAGCAGCCCTCAGCAGAGATTGTCACAGGGCATACTGGGGCAGGATGGGGAGGGGAGAAGATAGTGGAAATGTTCTTTTCAAGGGTTGTGTGCTGATGAAAGCTGTTTGACCTCATATACATGAAAGACTAAATTCACTCTTGAAAATCTTACCCTATGTTTAAAAAGGAAATCCCCATGATTTTCAGATGACCAGAGGGACCCTGCAGCTTTGATATGACCACTGTGTACTTGTTTTTGTGTTCAGAGTTCTTTCTTACAGAGATGTTTTGCAACACTAATGTTACATGTACAAGCAGAGAATGACAGAGGACAGAACTGTCTCTGTTCCAGTATTTTTGGGGGTATACATTTATACATTCTGCATTTGAGATGAACCTTGTATCTCTGAAATTCTTGTTACTCTCAGCATGCATCAGGTTTTGCCAGGCTTCTACCCAGCAAATTAGCACAAAGGTGGATAGATGAGATCTGCCTTTCATCTCCCTGGGAACCAGTTAACACTGCAACCTATGCAGTGCTGGCTTTTCTCACAGAACTGATAATGGTTGTGCTAGCACAAGAAGGCATCAGGTCAGCTGCAGAATCCTTCCTTCTGGATGATTTTTTTTTTTCCTCAGTGAAATGTGAGGTCTCTATGGAGTTAAATCTGTATTTTTCTCTTCAGGTAGCCACTCTATGACATATGACACTAATGTGATTTGTTTTGTTTCTGGCAGCTTGAAGATCACGAGTATAAACCTTTAGACCCTAAAGATATTCGTCTTCCACCCCCAATGCCCCCCAGTGAGAGACTACTGGCTGCAGTTGAGGCATTTTATAGTCCACCATCTCATGACAGGCCTAGAAACAGGTAAGAGTAGGTAGAGCTGAAAGTATATGGTAAGGAAAATCCCCTGAGAAGCTCTGAAACCACAAGTGCCTTTCTCTTCCTTCACCTGTGTCTTGGTTCTCTTAATGCTGAATTGAGTGCTCTTGTATTTTAAACCACACTGCTGTTTGATCTTAACTCAGATACTTGCAAGACTTTTTCTTCCCTGGGCCTTTTGCTCCCTACTAAACCTAGTGGAAATCCTGAATGTCTCTGTTGATCCAAGTAAAGTTTTACAGATGTGGCTTCTGCATGTGGTTTGTTGCAGTGAGGGCTGGGAGCAGAATGGACTGTATGAGTTCTTCAGAGCTAAAATGAGAGCGAGGCGGAGGAAAGGTCAGGAGAAGAGAAACAGGTAAGAGATCCTGCCCACTGCTGCTGATGTGTGCTGGTTGTTTGGAAAGTGATAGGATTACCTTGGCCTAAATGGAGAGGGAAAGTTTGATCAGCAATGTGCCGATGGAATAACAGACCTGGAATTTTTGTAATCCTGCAGGAAATAGGTTTTGCCACAGTCAGGTTTTCACTGGATGGCTGCAGAAATACAGCACTTGTGTGTAATAGGAAGCTGATGAGAAGTGTGTTTGCCATGCTCCTCCAGGAGTTTCAGCACTGGCTCTGGTTTTGTCTCTGCAGTGGGCCCTCTCGGTCTCGCAGCCGCTCCAAGAGCCGAGGGCGCTCATCCTCCCGCTCCAACTCACGGTCTTCAAAGTCATCTGGCTCGTACTCCAGGTCGCGCTCCCGCTCCTGCTCTCGGTCGCGATCCTATTCACGCTCTCAGTCCAGGTAAGAGCGCAGCGAGCCAACTTCTGGGAACTGTGGCCAGCTAAGGAGCCCTGGGTGCTGTTCTGCCAGCTTGTCCATCTGCTCTTGCATGCTTTCCCTCTGCAGAAGCCGGAGCAGGTCCCGCTCCTCGCACAGCCGCTCCCGATCACGGTCACGATCGAGGTCAAAATCGTACTCGCCAGGAAGGCGACGCCGATCCCGGTCTCGCAGCCCCACTCCTCCGTAAGTTCCGTTTGGTTATCTCTCTTTGTACCTGGGATGTTTCTCATCAGCTGGGTGGAATAAACATTTCAACAAACAGGAGAAAAGCAGAAGTAATTGATATGCTCTGTGCACTTAGAGCGAGAATATTGCTCTGTTGTGGTGGCTTTTCGTCGTGACAAAACACTCTGCAGCTCCAAAGGCTTTGTGTGCCTTCCAAGGAAGCAGGAGGAGTCCTCTGAGTGCTGTTAGGAAACTTGTGTTTGATTTCCCTTGTACTGAGAGGCAGGCAGAGGGTGTTTTTGGCACCTTTATAACTCCATCTAATACACTTTACAAAACACTATTTCAGTGCAGTGCCTGGGACTGCATTGGGTGTTCATGTTGAACAGAACTTTCTTTGTGTCAGAACATGATCACTTGTTCTTTAATTTTTATTTTATTTTATTTGTTTTTTATTTCCTTAGTTCTTCTGCTGGCTTGGGCTCCAGTTCTGGGCCTCCTATCCCTGAATCAAGGCTTGGAGAAGAAAATAAAGGCCATCAAATGCTCGTGAAAATGGGTAAGATGCCAAGAAGCAAAGGCAGCACATTCTTGGAGACAGTTAATGGGTATTTTTAAGTAGTTATCCCATGGTATTCTAAGGTCAGTGTAAAGTTACTCAGAGATACATGGGAAGGAAATAGGAAACAGGGTTGCAAATTTGGGATCAAATAGAATTTCTATATCTGAAGATATTTCATCTCCCCAGTGTAGGTCAGCAGGGGTGGCTGGCCAGCTTGGATTTGTGCTGTCTTTCCTCTTGGCCTCCCGAAAGCTTTTTAGGAGTGATGCTGATGTAGTAGTTACAGGACCACAACGTCATGTCCCTTCTACAGGGTGGAGTGGATCTGGTGGACTGGGAGCCAAGGAACAAGGAATTCAGGATCCAATTAAAGGAGGGGATATAAGAGACAAATGGGATCAGTATAAAGGAGTGGGAGTTGCATTGGATGACCCCTATGAGAACTACCGAAGAAACAAGAGTTACTCGTTTATCGCGCGCATGAAGGCCAGAGATGAATGTAAGTGAATCTTTCTGAGCAATTGAAAACCTGGGCAGACTTGATAGTGGTTTGTGCCCTGCTTACTTGGAGAGTAGGATCCCAAATCTGAAGACTGGTAACTCTTAGCTCTTTCTAATGTAATGCATAGGATGGAAAATAGGTAAGTGGACGTGCTGTGATGAACAGGGCATCTTTCCGTTTTGGGGAGTTGTGTTGCATTCTCATTTCTGAAACAGTAATTAATTAGCCTGTGTTGTGCCAGCCACTTCTGGCAGCAATACCCAGAGCTTGCATCTTTGAACGTTACCTTCTGAAAACTAGGACCAATCCCAGAGGTAGCAGAGGGAGCTGCACCACGCGAGGGCTAGTGGAATGAAGTTAGACTCTGCCATTTGGCCCTTCCCAATTCTGAGTTCCCTACAATTAGCTGTGTTCTGCCAAAGCCAGAACTAGCATTAAACTCACTACAGTGCAAGAAAGGGTTCAGAGAGAACGGAGGTGCTTCTTCAGAGATGAAGACAATGACCCAAAAGATGGATTTTTGCAGTCTGCATTATGCAGAACTACACCTGCCAACAATTAAGGATGAAGGATTGCCAGGCTGAATGAAGTCAGTTCTGTCTGGCTGCAGTAGCTCTGTGCAATGAAATGGGTTCAAATAAAACCCAAAAGGAAAAATTCCTTATTAAAAGAGCTCACTTCATGAAACATCTCAGTGCAGGTCACTGCAGGATGTGTAAGAACTCTTTTCCCTATTGTTTCAGTGAAGTGTGAAACACCAGACCCTCCACCACCCAAATAAAACTCTGAAGAAAGATGTCTTGCATCTTCTACAAAACATTAAACTTGTATAAATCCTGATTAAAATCTGGAGGAAGTGACAAATGAATCCCATTTAGAGCTGTGGTGAAAAAAGGGAAAGCTAGGACATGTACTTCAAGCAGTTGGGGCTTAGTGTTTTAACAAAGGACAGTCATAGTGAGTTTAAGAACCTCCATTTATTTTACAACCTTTTTGAGTTAGTTACCAGTTTTCTACTAGAATTAAAGCCCAGCCAAGCTGTCCCTGGTGTGAGATTGTGTGGTCATTCATTCCTGTGCTATACAGACATTATCTGATGTGACTGTGCATTCTCTAGTTCCATAATGTGTTGTTTATTTCTCTCAAAAGGTTAATTCTATTTGAAGTGGAGGGGTGCTGCCTTGGGATCAAGTCAGACTGATGCTGAGCAGTGTATCCTAATGTCTAAAAGGGGAATGAAGCATCTAGTTCCAGTACAGGTGACCTATGAGCACTGTGCAAGCTTGTTAGAACCTACCATACAAGTCCCACCCCTGCACCCCAGCTGCTGCAGTCCCACCTCTGCTCAGAACACGAGAGTTCACTGCTCTAGCTTTTCACGCGCTAAAGGATGTTCAACGCTTTGTAATGGAAGACATTCTTTAAGCTTTTTATATTTTTGTATATACCCTTTAATAAAAGCTAATTAGAGTTCAGTAGAAGAGAGAATCACTTTCTCTGCTCTGCAGGTTTCTAACAATGAACCATTCTTGGAAACTTCCTTTACTCTAAATGAGAAACAAAAAACCTTTTGTAACTGTTTCCAGAGACCACCAGCTAAAGATGTTAGACCCTGACACTGCATTCCACTCGAGGTCTGTGTGGTGGTAACCTCTTCCAGGTTCTTTTGTTTGTATAGCAGAAGCCCTCTTAAACCCATTCAGTTACTATGGTGAAATATCAGTTTGTTCTAAATCTACTGTAGCTGTGGAACTGTAACTGTCTGTGAATCAGCATACAACATCTGTATGTTACCAACTTGTGAATTTTATTGTTTTGCCTTCCAATAAACACTTTTCTAGAAATAAACTAGTGGCTCCTACTTGGAAGCAAAGGGGTTCCCAGAGGGTGCTTATGTGCCTTCCTTGCGCTGAATTCATCCTGTGCTTGGGTTTCTAGTAATCTAACAAGGCTAAATCTACACAAAACTGTTTAAATACAGCCTTAAGGTCAGGCTCTGGTCTTTTTTTTTTTTTTTACTGTGATCACAGTCTGGGGTTGCTGTAGTACAGAGACTTTCACTTCTACCACGAATGCAGATGTGATCTCAGATCACACGATCTGCATGATAAACATGCACAGGCCACACTCCCTCAAGAAGGAAGTGGTTTCTTGGTTTCTGTATTGCTGAACACTGGCACAATCTGGCTTGAAAGTTCCTGCCTGGGTAAAAAATTTAGGTACAGAAAATAAATTATGTATATTAAAATACAGTGTTAGTACAGATCTTTCCAGTAAACAGTTTAACTGCTGAGCAGTCTGGATGGGTTTCTTCTTCCAGCTTGAGATCTGTAAATGTGACTTAAAATCCAGACTCAATGCAGCTTTTCCTCCTCTGCTCTCCCAATTTCTTCACGTGCTTGCTCGACTGTTAGAGGTGGGGATCTGTGAGTCTTGATGTACTGCAAGAAGTGTTAATATAAAAATTTCTTTATTATTGAATAGCAGGAAGTATTTAGCCACATAATCTTCACATCAAGACAGCTGCATTGCTGCATTTTTTTTTTTAATACTAGCCACAGCAACTGATACTCTGCCACTGGTTTGAGCACAGCAGAATGTTCCAGCAAAAATCTTAGTCTGTCAAAACTGTGGCCTCCAGGAGGACTTTACTGCTTTTGTTGCTGTGTAAACTCCTGACTTCTTACTAACATGGCCATGAACATTACACTGGTCTTCTATGAGGTAATTATTCAGTGATAATATGAATTTAAATTCATTAATAACATGCCAAAAATTCTGTTTGCTGCAACTACTGGAAGCATTTGGCAAGGAATATGCCCTGTAGTCTATTTAGGCTGCTGTGTGGTCCATGCTAAATACCTCTTTAGCCTCTTCCAGGCTGTGGTAGTGGAACTTCTCATTCTCCAGTGACTCCACAATGGATAAGTGAAGCTGCTGAATGTTCTCTACAAACTGCTGAGTCAACATCAAGTGCTGTTTCAACATGGCATTTAAAACAAGAACTGATGGGCTGTATGCTGTCAGGGCTGCAAGAAATGGAGAATATGTACCTCAGTGACATGTTACAGGCAGAGAGCAACTGCTAAACAATCTGAGTGGAAGGCTTAGATGCAAAAAGTTAGTAAAATAGTAAGCAAAATGTTTTTCAGTACCTTCTACTGCATCCATGCTGATGACGTGACTGGCAATAGGCACTGGATCAACATAACTGTTTCCTACAGGTGGATCAAGTACTGCAGAGGTGTTTGCTGTGAATGGGATGAAGAGGGAGTTACTGGGTTTGGAGAGTGGAAAGGTTGAGTGCTAAAGCTCAGTTCAGCTTCAGCAGTTGCCACAGAACACAGAATGTCAGAGGCTGGAAGGGACCTCCAAAGCTCATGCAGTCCAACCCCCTGCCAGAGCAGGATCACCTAGAGCAGGTCACACAGGAACACATCCAGGCAGGTTTTGAGTATCTCAAGAGAGGGAGACTCCACAATCCCTCTGGACAGCCTGTTCCGATCTTTTGTCACCCTCGCAGGGAAAAAAATCCTCCTCATGTTTAAATGAAACTTCCTATGCTTCAGCCTCCACCCATTGCCCCTTGTCCTGTCATTGGGGATCACCAAGCAGAGCCTGGCTCCATCCTCCTGCCACTCACCCTTTACACATTTATAAACATTAAGGAGGTCACCCCTCAGTCTCCTTCAAGCTAAAGACCCCCAGCTCCTCAGTCTCATCTTGTAAGAGATGTTCTGTTCCTTCAATCACCTTTGTGGCTCTCTGCTGGACTCCCTCAGGAAATTCTATGTCCCTCTTGAACTTGGGGGCCCACAACTGGATACAGTGCTCCAGATGCAGCCTCA
>VWYK01121612.1:0-10090 GCA_013399775.1 Semnornis frantzii
CCTCAAACCAGCACAACAGTTTAGGCACATGATATATCTGACTTGAGAAAGAGATTAAAATGGCAAAAAACTGCCTCTTCTGCAGATTCTTATTCTGTGTATCTTGTCTTCTCCTACAGAAAACAAATGTAAAACAGATACTGTAGTGGTTTTCTAGGTTTACACTTTTCAATCCTACATCCTTCTCTTCTGTAAACTTCAATCCTTTCTGAAGTGTCCGGGGCTACATAAGTATTAACTTCCATCTCTAACCTGCCAAATGTGTGCAAACCTAACTGTCCTCCTATTGGATATTTTTAGAAAAGTACATTCACATGCTTCTTTTTCTTCCAAGTTCTCATCTGCTAAAGCATATAGACATCCTCCTCACTTCCAAACTTTTCATCTTAAATCCCAGCATGACTTTCACAGGACCTACTTACTACCAGCACTGTGAGATAAAGGCCATGTAAAGCTCATTCATTCAAAGTGCCATCAGAACGCTCAGTCCATGTGCAACTCTAGCACAAAAACTGCTTCTTGTCACCACAACCCAGTTCCTCAAAGCTTTGTGCCTTCTAGCAAACCTTCTCTCCTCTCCCTTACCAGTCAAATGCTGAAAGAGCACAGCCTGCACTCACTCTACAAGCCTTGGTGCAACCCCTGACTCAGTTCAGTCTCTACTGTATAAGGGTGCAGGCACTACTCCTCTGACTAGCTGACCATCACCCATAAAGAGTGTGCTGGAGATCAGCCCCTCTTAATTGCCATTCTCTGCCAATCCAACCCAGATGATACACTGCGAAGGAGGTGGAATGTAAATGCTAAGTACTTTTCCTTAAGTTCACTACCTGCAGCATGAGCTAAAAAAGATGTTATTAACCTTTATCAATAAACAGAAGGAATTAAAAAATAATGCCGAGGAGAATGAGGAAGTGGAAAGGTTATATAGATAGGATGGAAACAACCTGAGCCTTATTTTGCCAGTCAAGCCATGTGGAATGTAAAATACAAACAAGCTACATAAAGGAAACACGCTAAAGTTTTTCATATGCTCTTATTCTACTTGATGTTTATTAACTTCAGAGGAACAACATAAGAATGTCATTCAAAGGACTGATCAAACATCCCTTTTAAAAGGCACATATTGAGCCTTCCTGCAGAGGTTTGACAATTTGACTGAATCCAGTCAATTTGCTGAGGTAAAAGCTGTCCAACTTGCTCTTGATGCAAGGTTATTTTCTTCCTTGACTTATCATTAGCAGTATAATTGAGTTTACTCTGTTCAAGGCAGTTTAGGTTAAGTGAAAATGAACAAACCAAAGGCAGTCTAGAGTGACTCTCCAGGACAAAAGCATTGGATTAGTAGCTGGTGAGATGGACTAAGTGGATTTAGAATGGATTGCCCTTTGCCAAGGCAGTCAGCTCAAAATAAAAGCACTAACCTTCCACATTTTGCAGATTTGTTCATAGGCAAGACAAGAATTAAACACAATTCTAGAACCCTAAATTAGAGGAAAAGCATTTTAAATAATTTAACTAAAGGGCAAAGTCTGCTGTTAGCAGTTTGGTATACCTGTAGGAAATAAAGTTCAGAAGATTATCTTTCTCTAACTGCCCATATTTTCATTTATTCAAAGTCCTCTAAATTTTTTTTTCCTCCAATTTTTTTCTTTTTCTCCCATCATACACACTAAGATTCAAGACCCACTAACTAACCAATATTCCTGTTTTTCAACAACAACCTTTTAAGGGTTTAAGGTAGGAGACATAAAAGGTATTTCAAACTATGTCACATGAACAGGAGGATTGCCAGAAGCTAGCTATTAACGCTGGAAGCACCCTTCAGTGGTCATTCAGTCAGTCTGTGTAGTTTCTTTCTTCTTTTCTTCCCCCTAGGTAGGACCAATTATTGGACATGGATCTGAAAGCACACAGGCAGCTCTCTCTGAGGTCAGGAAACAACTACTTATCCTGCTTTCAACTTTGCTAATGAATGGGTAACTCCTAGGTTAAAAATTATCTTTTAAGGTTTATGTACTTCATACCAGAAAGGGCAGGGGAGAAAAAAAAAACAAAGAAAGGTGAATTTAAACCACTGCTTGATGTGTGCTTAACCTACATTCAGCACAATAAATGTGTAAAATTGTAGTAATCAGAAAATATCTGTCACTTTGCTAAACAAATATTTTTGAAGCTTATGCTAATGTAATCTTTTAGGGGAAGAAAAAAAAAAAAACAAAAAAAAAACACACAAAAAAAAGTGTATGAATGCTAATGTAGCTCCTAAAAGGATTTAAGTATGATTGTTGTTACAAAGCCAAAAACTTTCATGCAATTTCTGTTTCAGTGCTTTACAAGATTCATTCCACATTTCTGACTCTGAGGAAAAAGTAGTGGCAATGCTTAGGTTTTTAAAATTCTGGTCATTATTTCTTTCATTTTACCTAGCTGCCTAAAAATTTGGCCCAAATAGAGTACATATTCCAATACTAGATTCTGAATATAGTGCAGTGCTGCAAGTTTTAAGTTCCCTTTTCCAGTGGCCACAGGCATACACACCAAATAAAATACAGGGAGAGGAAGAGGCAATAGAAAATTATGTTGTTCATGTGTCAGATCTGGTGCAAAACCAACAAGAACTTTTATACTGCAGTCTCACTTTAGGAGGCTGCTAAGAACTTCCCAGCTATTAAGGGTGGTGTTGGTTTACTCTGAGAACAGACCTTGTCAAGTGAGTAAAAAATAAACACATGCAAATCCCATCCCATGACCCCCATGGTTGAGCCTTTACTTTGAACACCTGCAGTACCATGCCCTGACTTTTTCTGCTTCACATCATCATGTCCCAGAGGTGAGCTGCAACCAAGGATGAGTTTGACTTGCCTCAGAGCAGGAGAGAACTTGGTATGTTACATGGCTACAGGGATACAACCAACAACATGACCAACAGAACCCTGCTAAAATGTATGTTCTCCAGCAAGAGCTTAGTGTCACAGCTTAGAGTCTGGCATTTCTCATGAAGCAACATGACACAGTCCACTGGCAAACACTGTATTAGGCTGTGAGCAGGCACCGTAAGTGATTCACATACCTTGAAGCTTTGCAGTAATTAACCCTCTCCTAGTTCCTCAAACCACTCCTGGATTCCAAATAAAATGAGAATTCCTTTGCGAGGTCTGCCAGTAATAAATGGCACAAATGTGTTCATCATAGCCCTTAAGAATTACACTAAGCAAATCAAACACACAGTCCTGATGCAGTTCCTTAGGGTGGTTCTATCCAGGAGTACAAAGGTGAGGTTTCCTGGATTAGTGCCATGTGTGCTCCCCTCCAGTTTCAGTAAAGCAGGGATCTGAAGAATCCCTACACACAGTTTCCTCCACTTTGGTCATCTTTTTGAACTTTGAAAAGCTCAACATGAGCCTGCAGTGTGCACATGCAGCCCAGACAGCAACCGAGTCCTGGGCTGCATCAAGAGGAGTGTGGCCAGCAGGGCAAGGGAGGGGATTCTGCCCCTTTACTCTGCTCTTGGCAGTCCCCATCTGGAGTACTGTGTGCAGTTCTGGAGCCCCCAGCACAGGAAGGACATGGAAGTGTTGGAGCAGGTCCAGAGGAGGGCCACAATGATGATCAGAGGGCTGCAGCAGCTCTGCTATGAGGACAGGCTACAAGAGTTGGGGCTCTTCAGCCTGGAGAAGAGAAGGCTTCAAGGAGACCTTAGAGTAGCCTTCCAGTATCTGAAGGGGGCCTACAGGAAGGCTGGGGAGGGACTATTTACAAGGTCTTGTAATGAAAGGATGAGGGGCAATGTGTTTAAACTGTCAGAGGGGAGATTTAGACTGGATGTTGGGAGGAAGTTCTTTCCAGTGAGGGTGGTGAGGCACTCGCACAGGTTTCCCAGGGAGGTTGTGGCTGCTCCCTGCCTGGAGGTGTTCAAGGCCAGGTTGTAGGAGGCCTTGAGTGAACTGTACTAGTGGGAGGTGTCCCTGCCTATGGAGGGGGTTGGATCTAGATGATCTTTGAGGTCCCTTCCAACCTTACCACTCTATGATTCTATGATTTTGTGAAGCCCTCTGTGTAGGCAAATATGTTTGCCACAACCACCTGTGTTTACATTGCCAGCTCACAAGTTGCTGCTTTCCAGCCTGCAACCCGTCACATTAGATCTCATCTGGTTCTCTTTCTACAGTCTACATCAGTACTGGCAACTCCATGATTTTTATGTACACAAATTTATAATACAAGTCCAAGACACTGAAGACACCTGAAGACATGGTACAACAGTCTATTCAGAAGGTATGGCATAGCACTGCAAGGAGCCTCAAGAATATTATGCTGAATTTTACAAACATTACATTTGGTGCTTGCTTCTTTTCCACCTCATTATTGGATTACATTGGAATGAATAATAATTTACACACACCCAGCAAGTCAAAGAAAATCTCAAAAGGATAATCTTATATCCACATAAGTGTGGTTTACATATATATATATATGTATACGTGCTATAACTCTATTTGTTATACACTAGCCATATTCCAAATCATGGGTAATTCTACACTGGGATAGATCAGAAAAGGCAGAAATCTGCAGTATAATCATTATACTTCAATTCCTTAAAGGTCTGTCTAGTCAACAAATGGTAGGATTCATCTCATCCCAAACCAGACATCTAAAATAAACCAAAGATAGATGAAATATTTACAAGGTCTCGTAATGACAGGACAAGGAGCAATGGGTTTAAACGGACAGAGGGGAGATTTAGACTGCATGTCAGGAGGAAGTTCTTTCCAGTGAGGGTGGTGAGACACTGGAACATGTTGCCCAGGGAAGTTGTGGATGCTTCTTCCCTGGAGGTGTTCAAGGCCAGGTTGGACGAGGCCTTGAGTGAGCTGTACTAGTGGGAGGTGTCCCTGCCTATGGCAGGGGGTTGGAACTAGATGATCCTTGAGGTCCCTTCCAACCTTACCATTCTATGATTCTATGAAATAAATGCCCTTCTTGAAAGACAGTTTTTAAATGTCCTAGGCTAAATAAGAACAAGGAAAAGAAGATGGAGGAGTTTTTTCCTACCAGCATGAACTGTGACAGCAAGGCTAAGGGTTATACTCAAGAGTACCATCCAGCTGACATCACTGAAAAACTAAATGGAGATTTTAATCTCAGCCTGGTCTAGTACCTTACTCCAAACCTTATTCTCTACTCATGCACAATAGATAAAGATCTTCTCAAGTGACAATAGAGAAAGATATTTTCATGTGCATCTCTGTGACCATACTGAAGAGACTTGAGAAGAAATTAATTTCTCGGAATTATTTTGATTTAAGTAAAGTATGATCAGTTTTCTTTTAAAATAAAAAATGCACTTTTACATGCCTTCTTAATTGGGTCACTCAAAAAATCCTATCCTACAAAGGATGGATGTAACTGTATACACTCTTGTGATAAAAGACCAGTCTGCTGGCATTTCTCTCACCAGGAGAAAAATCAGAAGGTGCAAAGCTGTAACACTTTGGACTGGGCATAACCAGCATTGTACTCTCTCTTGTAAATGTTGAGGTAAAGTTCTAGCAATACAGAATTGCACTTAACTCTGTATTATCCAGGGTTAAGGTTAAGGGGCCTGGGAAAACCCAGAAAACAGAACAATAATAACAAGAGAATTATGAGACATGCTGGGGAGGATGATGTGCAGATAGGCAAGCAACTCTACAGGGCATCAGGTCAAGTTTAGCACAGGGTGGAAGCAATTAGTTCAGCCAGCAAATAACTGTGAGTTTGCTTATATAATTAATCCTGAATTCCTGTCTGAAGTTCTCCCTTACCAGATAAAATTTCCAGAAACATCTGAATGACTCAGGAACCACTGCTTTTTGGTGAAACTTGACATGCATCTCCAGTGCATTGAGACTAGGAGAACAGTATCAAGATCTCCAGTTATACAGTAAGATGTCAACTCCACTTTATGAGCCACGGAGGTGACAAGCTCAGCAGAGATGATTATTTCAGTGACAGAATTCAAATGGTATGAAAAAAAAACAAAGTTGATATTNTTTATATTTCTAGGAAAGCTGTCTTGCAAGGAGTTACACTGTTTCTGGATTTTATCTGTCTACTTTCACATTTAAGTCTTCCCATGCTTGATTTCATAATTTCATCAACATTTTATTTACCAGCAAAACTTGCAGTTTTTTTTTTTTTGTTTTGGTTTTTTTTTTTTTTTAATTTATTTTAGTTTATTGAGATGAATGTTAAATTGGAAAAGAAGCAAGAAGATGTTATTCTAAGTTCTCGTGAATTGTCAGAATTTCTTCAAATCCATAAAACCAAAAGCACCTAAATGCCTAAGTGTTTAACAGCATCACACATCTCCAGTGCCACAGCTTCTCTTCCTCCTGCCACACAGGGATGTGGAAGCACAAAGCATTCCATATTTTCCTTGCCTGCTTGGAAGCAGCCTACATGATGACAACAGTACTTTCACAACCTTCTGTAATGGCTATAGAAATCAGTATGCAATTGCCCTTACTATTGGATAACGAATGCTCTAGATCTTGTCCTCAGTGACTGCAGCCAAAGGAGCAAACACTTCCCAAAACCCCAGCTCTATACTGGACACCTACATTCTGCTTGATGATAACAATCTGAGCAGCCACAGCTCTTGGCAGACTAGTGTAAACTAACATTCATGTTAGACTCCCAAAAGTCTAATATTTTCTAAATATATTTCTATTCTATTCTAAATATCCTATTCTATTCTAAATATTATCTAAATATATTTCCTTATGCACAAATTCTAATGGTTTATTTGTCTCAGAGATGCCTAATACTACAATCACTCATTGGAGCATTAACAAAAGGGCAGTCTAGGGAACTATCCAGTTAAGCAGTCATCCACCTGAACATATATAAAGCTTAAACCTCTTCAGAAAGAGGTATGTGGATGAACAGGAATAGCCAAGAACAGAGGCAGCACGAGACTAGTTAAAATATGTATATATCTATTTGCATGAGATGCTCAGCTCCTCGTGTAGAGAACATGCAGTCACTGCTTCATGCAGTATCTGTCTGCAGTTTGCTGCATCCACACCCAAACTATGTGATCATCCTGCTAAAACTTACTCTACCTTACATCGTGCCACCAAGCTCCTGTTTCACTGAGTTTCCAGGTCTTTCTGGCTGAAGTAGTCATTGTAGTGTGTTGGGTGCTGACACAGCTCAAATGAAGAGTGCAGCACATTCCACTGTAAGCCAAGAACACCACTTCAACACTAGTGTTTGCTCAGAAACTGTAACAGTTAAATTTGAAAAAAAAAAACAAAAAAACCACCTCAGAGCAGCTTAGTGAAGCCACAGGAACCTATGCCCATGCTTCAGAAGAGCCATCTGCAAATTCAGCTCTGGCAGTCTCAGCACAGACAGCTACACTCTGAGTTGACTACAGCTCTGCAGTATGAATACTTATAAGGAGACCTGACCTGAATCACTTGCATGATGAGACCATCTCACGGACCTAGGTCACAGCTGCAGTGGTGACAGACACTCAGGAACTTCTAATGGCCAGTCTGCATTTCAGCAAACATTCCAATTTCATGGAAACTTCACTAGTTTCATCTCATGAAGGACTTCTTGATATACCAAGCAAACACAGAAGAGATGCAAGTTGAAGGCAAAGGATATTGTTACATATATTTCCTTTTAAAGTAAAAGTGTTGAGAACATTTCTGCCTGAGTTAGAATCATAGAACCATAGAATCGTAGAATGGTAAGGTTGGAAGGGACCTCAAGGATCATCTAGTTCCAATCTCCTGCCATAGGCAGGGACACCTCCCACTAGTACAGGTCACGCAAGGCCTCATCCAACCTGGCCTTGAAGACCTCCAGGGAGGGAGCAGCCACAAGCTCCCTGGGCAACCTGTGCCAGTGTCTCACCACCCTCACTGGAAAGAACTTCCTCCTAACATCCAGTCTAAATCTCCCCTCTGCCAGTTAAAACCCACTGCCCCTTGTGCTGTCATTGCAAGACCTTGTCAATAGTCCCTCCCCAGCCTTCCTGTAGGCCCCCTTTGGATACTGGAAGGCTACTATAAGGTCTCTTCGAAGTTCAGATCTCCTTGAATTCAGAGATCTCATATTAAAACACATAAGGAGTAAAAAAGGTCATCTGTAAAAAGTAACCACAGAGAGCAACATTTCAACCTCATATTCCAAACTAAGCCCCTTTTTTGTTAAAAGAGAATGCACAGTTAAGCACACAATGTAAGTTATGGAAGAGATATGTGTGTATATATAACTTAAAGCCCCAGCTGGCAAAGAAAGAACAGATCAAAAAGACAAATTACATAGAAATCCTCACATGAATTTCACTTCCCATTGTGATTACTGTAATTCTAGACCTCCTAAATGATCACCATTTTTTAACTGCAGTGCCACAGATAGCACTGAAATTTCATGTCCCTCGAGGGAAAATTCCTTGTATTACTTTAATTAATTTCATAACAACTCCTTTTTTTTAAGTGGTTTTTGGATGTATGGCACCTTCCTTTCCAGTTTTTCTTTTCCTCTTTATGCATGTCCCCTTTGTCTTTGTTCTTTCTCTACAACAGCTCAAAACTGGAAGTCAAGCTTTTTCACATGTACAGTTCTATCCACACCAATACATCTTCCCAAAGTTTTCTCTGTTTTATGCTGCATGTTGCTTCCTCTTGTACTCCCCCTTTATCTTCACAATTTTACTTGCCAATCATTATGTTTATATTTCAATTATCTCAACAGAGCATTCCAAGATTGTTTGCATTAAGATGTGAGATATAAATTAATTTCTGCATATTCTTAATTTCATATGACAGCTATAGGTAATACAAATATTTATGCAATAAAAATAATTTCTAGTACTGCAGTGACCATGATATTATCCTTTAAAGCAATATTTACTTAAAGTATGAAAGTCTGACTCTCCTACATCAAGTTCAGAGAAGTCAGACTTTAGAACAATCTGTTAACAGGTGAACCCAAACTTATTTTACTTTCTTACAACTACACATTTTTAAAATCCAGTTAAAGCTTGAAATTTTCTGTGTATGCTTACTAAAATACAGGATTGCTTTTCACAACATATTATTCATCATCTCTGTTCTACTAGCATGACATAATGTCTATAATTGCAATGCAAAATACAGAAAGAGTACAGTTAAGAGAGTGGTGGATTCAATGGCAATTAAGCTGTCAATCTGGTGTTTTAAATCTGTGCAAAATCAGAATAGCTTTCTAGGCAGCCAGTATCTAGGCAGCCAGACAGACACATCAACATATATTTCAAATGAGGTGTAAATAAAAGTTATTAATTAATTGCATGGTACTGTGCATTCTGATACAAATTTTGACCTCACAGCCGTATCTGAGAAGAAAGCCCTGGCAAATCTTGCTGCAGCAGCTTTAAGACACTACCCCCACAGCTGTTCACCTCCTTCCTACCATACTGGCTGACCTCTAGCATTAAGTGAAGCAGAGTCCCATTCATAGATCAGCATCTTTAGTTTTTGGACATTCACCAAACCAATCAAATTAGCCCCTATAAAGGTGAGGGCCAAGACCTGCGCCAAAAAATAAAGGATGTGATGGTTTGGGAGTTCCCCACTTCTCCACACTTTGTAAAATGACCCAGACTAGAACTCAGCTGGCTGGAAGTTAAGAGATGAAGCTCTATTTACAGCTTAGCACAATATACAAGCAGATATATACACTATATACAGGAATATTTACAGAAACATACAAGGTAAAGGTAATACAGAAACACAACTCCCCTCCCAGAAATCAGAGACCCCAGGAGGGGTTTCCAACCACTCTTCCACCTTCTCCCCACCCCTATACCTTACCCCAAGGTTTGCCTTACGTGCAAGGTGAGCTTGGAGGTGGTCAGGGAGGTTAGAAGAAAACTGGGTAGTGAGGTTACTGAGCAGAGAGGAGAAAAATCCAGAAGCTGCTAGACTGAGACGCTGTGTCCCAGAGTCACTGACTTATCTATGTTTTGAGTTCTTATTCTTAAACATCTCAGCAAGCCTATGAGTGAAATAGACATCATCACTGTTTCCTTTTCACAGTCTATAAT
>VWYK01121618.1:6483-64487 GCA_013399775.1 Semnornis frantzii
TGAAAAATAAGATCTTGTGAACACTACAGTTCCTGCTACAAATGCAAATTTATTTTGAGCATGAGGGCATATTGACCACTAACTGCAGCTGTAATGTTTATACACACATGCATATGACACTGCTCTGGAGACTATTTCTTGTGCACATCCAAAGCCCAAGTTAATATTTCTTACAACACTAGTGGCCCAGTATTGCAGGAGAACAGATTTTGGAAAGAATGTTGAGGATGCAGTCCTAAGACAATGTTGAGCAAATGGGGAAAGATCCTATCTGAAAGTGGTTGTGTTTTTGTGGCTACTTTGCATTAAGGAGAGTGACCACATATGAAGGTATGGCTGTACTGTGTTTCTGACCAGTGCACTTCATAGAACCATAGAATGGTAAGGTTGGAAGGGACCTCAAAGATCATCTAGTTCCACCCCCCTGCCATAGGCAGAGACACCTCCCACTAGTACAGGTCACTCAAGGCCTGGCCTTGAACACCTCCAGGGAGGGAGCAGCCACAACCTCCCTGGGCAACCTGTGTCTCACCACCCGCACTGCAAAGAACTTCCTCCTAACAACCAGTCTAAATCTCCCCTCTTCCAGTTTAAACCCATTGCCCCTTGTCTTGTCATTGCAAGACCTTGTAAATAGTCCCTCCACAGCCTTCCTGTAGGCCCCCTTCAGGTACTGGAAGTCTGCTATAAGGTCTCCTCGAAGCCCTCTCTTCTCCAGACTGAAGAGCCCCAACTCTTGTAGCCTGTCCTCATAGGAGAGCTGCTGCAGCCCTCTGATCATCTTCGTGGCCTCCTCTGGACCCACTCCAACAGTTCCATGTCCTTCCTGTGCTGCGGGCTCCAGAACTGTACACAGTACTCCAGATGGGGTCTGAGGAGAGCAGAGTAAAGGGGCTTTGATGCCTTCTCTCTCAGAGATGCAGTCTTACTTAGGGACATGATCTGCAACAGTGACAGTCAGTCATCTGCTATTGCATGCCCATCTCAACTCTGAAGTCTATGAAAGACCAATAAATCAAAGTCTAGGCTTGGCTGTGTCTTTTGGGCTGATTTCATGCCAGACACACTTAGATCTTTTGATTTCCATACTGTATTACCTTGAAAAGATCAAACTTGACTGTTGTGCCCAGGTCAAGTTTAGCCCTGCTCTGGGAGAAGGCAGAGATCTGGCAGTGCTGACCATCATGAGACATTCATCTTCTGTTGATTTTCTGTAGCCAGATGCTCACTCTCACTCATATTTCATGGCTTACTTTTCCTGTCTATGGACAAATGCAGTCTAGACTTATTCCTATGGAGAAGATAAGTTCATCTGGACAGGGCTGATGTCTTGTTGTCCACATACACTGAACTTAAAACAGTTGGCACCTGTCAAGAGCTGTGCTGTGGCACCTGGGATTGCCTTGAACTGACTTGCACTCTTCTTCCTACTGCCTCTGCCTGCCTTTCTACAAACCCCCTGGGATTTGACCACACAGAGCACATGAGCTTAATTAAAATTAGCTTAAAAACAGAAGCAGTTGAAAAGAGGGGAAAGATGCTGGGGACACAGCTGGCAAATGCAGAGCCTCAAGTTAAACTGAATTAAAAAAAAAAAAAAGGTTTAAATCCACTGAGAGTATCTACACAAGGGTTTCTACCAGTTAAAGTTAATTGGTCTAAAATAATGCTTTTAATTAATCCTGTGTGCTCCTATAGGTGGATGAGACTTTCCTTAGAGGCAGCAGAAAGCGGCCAGCATTCTCAGACAGAGATGATTGCAAGAAAAAGCATTTAGCCATCCCATGGGAGGAGCAGATAGCCCTGCCACTGCACTAGGGATGCTGATTCAGATCCACCAACTACCATAAAACTTTTTTTGTGTCACCTGGGGCAAGCTGCTTAACATTTTTCCCATTTCTCTGCCCAAGAAGGGAGGGGAAAAAAAATAATTGCATCTAATTCCCTGAGGTGCCTAAAAATAAATATCTAAAGCATTGTGAGGGGACAAGGTAGTGCAGTAATGGGGGCCATGTTAAAACTACTCTTCCTCCCTGCGAGCTGGGTCCTAATGATGCATATTGCTTTTCAGGGTAGCTACTGGCCATCCATTTCTTTTCAGACAATGAAGGCATTAGATGTGTCACCAGAACAATTACTGCCAAACTTGTGATGTATTTTTTTATGAAATTTAAACATTTATTGTGCTTTACAAAAATAAAAGAAAAGAAAAAAATACAAACCCTTCATCCTTAACATCTTTCAACAGATCTTGTGGTGTTGGATGGAAAATGAATTTAACAGGATATTACTGTTCTGTTGCAATATTTCTGGTGTACAACAATATTATAGTTGGTGTTAAACTTTATTACTAGCCCTGTGATAAAATTAGCTCAATATTGGCTGCTTTTATAATGTGGTTTTACAATTGCAACATGGGATAATGTGATAGTAGTAAAAAAAACCCAACCAAACAAAAAAACCCCAAACAAAAAAAAAAAAACCAAAAAAACAACCAAACAACAACAACAAAAACAACCAAAACCAAAAACCCCACAAGCAAACCCAAACCTCCTAAACACAAATGAATGGAGTGGAGGAAAGGAACAGAAAGTTACATAGTGGGAAGGGGCATGACACGGGTTGCATTTTAATGTAGGTGCTGTGAAAATGTCTTTCTGGAAGTGATTGAAGCCAGAAGCAGCCTTTTGATTATATTATACACAGTCTGATGACTGTCACAGTGAAAAGTGTCAAATGGGAAGCAGGCAGGAAAGGCAGCAAAGAATGCAACAGTTTTGTGGCAGTGACTAAGCCCGGTTTGCCTGGAGGTGAATTTAGAGCAACATCATCATGCTGTCACTGGCTTCCCAAGGAATGGGGACTTCTGAAATGGGACTTTTTGAGGTTATTTGTATTCCTAAATTTAGTGATCTTAACCTCAGAAGGGTTTAGCACATTAGGGTGGAAATATGAGTGTTCTAACAGCATAATCAGTGTGTGGCATTCAGACACTCAATCTGTAACACTGTGCCATGTTCTATCAGATATCTTTGATTCACTGCTATGTCACTTGCTGTTTCATTTGCAGAGCCTTTGAGCAGATACTGTCTTATTTCACGTTGGTGAGAGTGTGGTACAACAGGACCTGATCCCTGCTGTTATTTTTGGTTACTGGGCTAGCACTATTCCTAGCAGAGCTGGAACTGGAGAGCCCAGTTCTGAACTGGAACAGGACTTAGCTGGCAGAGAAAGAAAATAGAAAATGATGTTTATGGCAATAAAAGATACATATGGAAGCAGTGACATAGGAGTTGTGTTAAGGATGATGTGTGATAGATACCATCATGTCTCTTTTCCCAGGCAACCAGCAACAGAACAAGGGAACACAGTCACAAGTTGTGCCAGGGGAGGCCTAGGCTGGATATTAGGAGGAAGTTCTTGACAGAGAGAGTGATTGGCATTGGAATGGGCTGCCCAGGGAGGTGGTGGAGTTGCTGTCCCTGGAGGGGTTCAAGAAAAGACTGGATGGGGCACTTAGTGCCATGGTCTAGTTGATTGGCTAGGGCTGGGTGATAGGTTGGACTGGATGAGCTTGGAGGTGTCTTCCAACCTATTGATTCTATGATTCTATGTAGCTTGTATCCTGATGTGTCTCCAGGTCACCAGTCCCTTGGGGAGTAGTGGGCCCTAGCTGCGCCTTGCCATAGAGTAGAAGATGAAATCAGAATCATATCATGATTAGTATTATACAATTACATTATTTTTTTTTTTTAGTGAAAGTAAAAATTTCACTTCTTGAGAATTATGGCATCTACTGGGTGCTGCAAGACTAAAGAGCTCTACTACTGGCTGTGCAGAGCTCTGTGCTGATTTCAAAAGAAATTTCTGCCATAAAACTATTGAGCCAACCTGGCTTCTATGTTTCCTCTGCTTCAGCTTAATCTGTTCTCATGTTGGAGCACATCTCTAGTAAAGAGTAGTGGAAGGTAGAAGGAATCTGTAAAATGTATTGCCTACATGAGCAATGTCTACAGCCAGCAGAAGTAGCTGTTCCTAGTAAAGAGAGCTGGGAATAGTTTGGAACACTCACTAGAGAGTTAAAAACCCTTTGAGCTTTCTTGCAAAGATGTAGTGATGTAGATATGTCTAGTTTCCAGTAGGAAAATGTAGCTAATCAAAGACTAAATATCAAAACTCGGAGGTGAAGTTCATTAATTTCTAAATTAGCAGCTAAGGTGCTACCTGTCTGCGGAAGCCTGGGGTTTGCTAGCCCTTACCTAACTCATCATACACTGAGAAGAGGGAGTGCTTTGACGTGGACAGCAGAACTAGATGCCACAAGTCTGGTATGGTGCCCATTCAGACAAAAAAGAGAGCAGGACAGTTGGAAACACCTGCTCAGCAGAAGGATATCATTAACAGAATATAGATCTAAATAATTCATTGCAGTCTCTGTTACTTCCAACATGCTTTAAACTCACTACACTTACCTTATTTTGCTGTTCCCATATATGCAGGAACTTCCATTTTTCCAGATCAAGTACCCTTGACACACTGGTCCTGAAAACCTCTTCTCCGAGACTCTTCTCCTCCCACCATGCAGAAGACTTGGGTTCATGCATAACTCTTTTGTGAAGAAATTTGGCTACAATTTCCATGGTGTTCAGTCTCTTGTATGCAGCTGAGTTGTATCCCATTGGGTAGGCTTCAGTGAGCAAAGTGATGGATTAGAGGGCACCACCATTCACTGCTCAATGGTCTTAAGGGTCTTTTCCAACTTAAATGATTCTGTGAGCAACATTTAAAAGAGAAAATAACATTGCTATGGATGGTTTACTTAAGAGTGTCTAAAGGGTACATGAACATGGAGATGGGAAGGATTGAAAATGTTGAGTAACTGAAGCCTGAAGATAAATGTTTATCACTGTAATGGCATTGGTAGCTAACGGTACTGCTTCCACCAGTGGATGGAATTGGTGGGATGCTTGAGGTACATTGAAGTGGGGAAAAATTTCTTGAAGCAGATGGTCGTTCCCCATAGATGTGTACTTGACTTATCCTGCATCACTGTTCATTGAGGAACAGTGCTGCAAGGTAAGTGCTGCAAAGTACAATATAAACTCAGCTAGAAGGACTGACCTGACCCCTTGGTGCTGCTGATGGACCTGACCTAACTGCAGACCAAGGCTGCTACTGGGTGCCACCATCCTCTCTCTGCTCCTGAATGTGCATCCAAGAACCACCTGCTTTCATCTCCCAGCTTATATCCTTGGGCAGAGTATCTCCATCTCACTTTGGTGACCAGAGCCCATCTCAGCCATTTCCCCTGTCCTCTAGGTTCTCCTAGAGCAGCTGGTGGCCTGCAGCATGCAAGTTAAGGACAGGGCTGCCTTACCCCTCAGCCCACGAATGCAGCCAGCCCAGGGTGCCCACCATGCCACAGGAAAGGAGGCCTTTTCAGGAATGATTAGGAACACAAAGGGCTGTGCCTGACAATTAGAGAGAGGCTATGGGACTGTGACAAGCATGACTGGAATTTGGAGCAGACAAGCACTAAAATCATCCATGGCTATAGCCTCAGCTTTATGTTTCAGCAGCAAGTCTTAAAGGCAGGGGACACATACTCTTGGTTTGGGCTTTTTTTTTCCCCGGTGGATTTTAAAATCTTTTCCATGCCTTTCCCAGACAGTTGGAAGGAGACTGCAGTGCCCAATCAGCTATGGTGGATGCAGGAGGTTTTGTAGCATTTAGACCTAAGTAAAGAACCAGGACCCAGAAACTAACTGTAATGAGAGCATGTCTTTTCAGTGCCAGTCATCAGGGAGTGCAAATCAATCATTCCCTGTGCTACACTGGGACCAGCAGTGACTGATTCAGCTCCTGTCAGCTGCCCTTATGGACCAGGATGTGCTTGAACATGAAAGGAGCAGAACAAAGGCCCCATTACCACAGTGGGCAGAGAGAAGCTCCCCTGCTGCTAAGATGCATCGCTCCCTCTCTAAGCTATTGCAGCCTCCCTGCCTTTGTCCTCCTTCCTCCTCCAGTGCTTTGATCCTTCCTTCCTCTACTTTCCAGTCAGCCAGGCCCCAGTCCCTTCTCCCAGTTCCTCCCAATTGTGAAGTTTTCTTGCCAGGAAAGTCCTGATAACGTCATGTAGTGACTATTCTTCCCAGCTGATCCTTGTGGTTAATCCTTCTTTCTCATCTGTTTTTCTCTCCCCAGCCCCATTCATCCACTCCTTACAGAAAGAATAAAGCAAACAAACAAACAAACACACAAAACCCAAAACAGGCTCAGGCAAGCATCTGCTTTTTGGAATTTGTTATTGGTGATGCACTGGACTCTAAATTCTTGCTTGTAGTTCCTAATGTCTCTCTCCTTCTGGGAAGCTCCCATTTTCCTTCATTTCTTTATCTTGGGTAGGATCACAGAGCTGAGTCACAGAAGTGAAATGAAGCATATTTATTTCAATATGAACAGAGCAGAGAGCATCCTTCCCACTGCACAGAGAAGTGTGAAGGCATGGAAATTTGCCTGTGATTTTTCTTTCCTAAACTTCTTGTTTTCACCCACATTTTTCATAGTCCCTGTGTCTTCCTCCTCAGGGCTTTTCTAAGCTCCCGTTGCTGAGGCCCCTCAGCAAAGTGATGGCTGAAGCCAGCAGTGCAAAATGTGAGGAAAATGGTGCAATGGGTATGGTGGTGCTGAGCGGTTGGGTCTGTTGCACTAATGATATGAAGCTTCATGCTGTAGCACCTCAGCTGCCATCTGAGACAGGACCTGTGGGGGTCTCATTTCAGACCCAGCTGTCTGTAGATGTGGATATTGTTGCATATCAAGAGCATCCTGCGTGAGCTCACTGGCTCTGGTGTCTTGAGTGCTGCTTTCTCTGGGACTCCTAGGTTTCCCAAAGAAGAACATGGATGCTTAAAGTTCCAACAACTCAAATGTCTTTCTGCTCTGGTTATTCTTTGGCTTGTAAAGACAGGTCTTGGTTCTTGTTTTTCTGTTTTTAGCTGGGAACAAGCACCAGTGATATAATTTCATAACATTTGACACTACAGGATACCTGGAGTTCAATAGCCCTCTGCTGCCTCCAGAACATGTGGAGTGGCTCAAGGCAAGGAAAAGCATCTACACATGCCCCTATGCTGATTCATGGGACAGTGGTCCTTTCAATAGATCCTTTCTTACTTGCCTCTCTTTATCACCTTCTCATTGCACAATCAGTCTAAAAGAAGTTTCTGGTTGTGCCAAGAGAAGAATTTTTATTTCTCCAATCCATACGCCCATGCAAGCTCAGCAAAATCCACCAGTAGGGAGAGGCCTGGTTAGTATTCTGCAGCTCCACGAGCAGGTTTTGAGGGTCCTTTTTTTTCTGCTTCATCTTTGTATGGACACACACACACACAAGGAGAGGGCAAAGGCTAAAACCTCAGAGGGGCTGCTTACAGTTTCATCAATATTTCATGATTAAGAAGGTGACAGAATTCTGCTTTATTTAATAAGAATATTCCCTAGGTGGGTCCTGTTTTCCCAGCCTGCTCCTGTAATTACAAACTGTTTGTGCTTTTGCTGAGCAGCTACACTGAATTGTCTCCTCCTCAACTGTTTTAAATTAAAGGGTTGACTTTTGCCTTGGTCAGACCAATGCTTTTTCTGGAAACCAGTGACATTTTTCATAGCTGGTTTTAAACAAACCAGGAAGGAGGGGAGAAAAAAATAAGTGTGAGAAAGAAACTGGGTGCTTTTGGAGGAGCTTTCACCCTCCAAAAAACACAGCTTGTGGGCATCAGGCTGTAGTAGTCAAAATGTCAGAAGAACTTCTCTAAAGTAAGAATGGTAATCTGTGAGCAGTGGAGCCCACCAGCTGGATAGGTGGCCTGCAGAGAGGTGGGGATGGAATCACATCAACCACCTTTGCAGATCTCTGCAGCAGAACCTGCCACTGACTGTGGCTTTGCACAGCATCAGACATAATGGGCTGGTCTAAGGCTGACTTCTCAGGACTGCCACAAAATATGATGCTATGGGCACATCTGTTTTTTAGAATGCTGAGTGCTTTCCAACTCCCTGATGGTTTACAAAGGGAGTACAGGGAGCATGGCTATATTTTGAGCTCCCAGGATGGAGATCAGACCTGGTTACAGAAAAGGACCCCAGGTGTTTGGCCCCACTGCATTGCGGCAGCTCAGGCTCCGGGTGAATGTGACTCTGATGTGACATGGGGACAGTTCACGTCCATAGAACATTTGCTACACCATGGGAGCATGCAGTGGTGCAAATAAGGGGAAAAGAAGGCTTAAGGATTCTTAGCATTCTCTCTCTCTTCTACGTCAGTTTGTGGCAGGTTTAAAAGTGTGTCTGTTGGTGGATCTGTGCTGACTCTTCTCCACCTCCTGAAGCTTTGGGACATGGGACGTGTCAGGAGCAAGCACAGGGCTTCATGCTGGGGGCTTTGACTCGTGAGGAACTCCTCTTGGCTAATGTGGCACAATTTCTCCTCAGCTTTAGGGAGAAAAGCTGATTTTCCTCTCAGACCGGGAGATGGATTCCTTAGCTCCAGCCCTTGGGACTACCCTCCCCCGCACTTCTCCTTAGCAGGATATGTTTCATTAGCATCTCCAAGGGACGCTGTTAGCTTGTCTGGAGGTGTCACGGCAGGAAGGCTCAGTCGTTTTAGGGTTTCTCACCATGCTGTCTGCCTTAGTGCCTTCAGCGCAGCCACGGGTTAGGTGAAGCAGCGTTTGCAGTATGGCCATGGCAAGAAAATGACAAAACGCGCCACAGAGGGGCAAAGGAGGACATGGGCAGAATGACGGGAGATGGCTGTTGCTGTCCTGCCTCCTTGCATTCACCTGACTTCTTTGTTCCAGCCTTAGGAGGGCAAATTCCACAAAAGATAAGCTCTTCAGCCATCGGCAGGATCGCAGCAGCCTCGTTTCCAAGTTTTGTGTCTGGTGTTTGGATCCTCTGGCATGGGACAAAGTCTGGGCTGCAGCACTGAAAGCTCTATGTGTCCACGTGTGTGTTCCTCTCTATTTGTCTTCTCTCATGTCTAATACTGACTGGGAATCTCAACTCTGCCTTGTGCTTGGAGCTCTCTCATCAGCCTGTCTGTTTTTATGGAAGTTGAAGGCTCTGCCTACCTTTGGGAATGCATCATCTCTTTCCTACTTGGTGGGGAAATGACCATGGGGTTCGCAGTTATTTAGGATGAAAACAGACAGGCCATGATTGCATAAACAGACTAGAAGTAACTGCTGAAACCTTTCTTCAGTGTCACAACTCTCAGCTCACCTCCCAACAGGAGTTAAAGTGCATTTCACCAAATTGTGATTCTGAGTATCTGAATGCATGTAGTTGGAAATACTCAGCAAGTGTCATGAGCATGTGCTCTGAGCAAAGGAAATGAGTCTGATATGAACGTTGCTGCTCACTCATCTTTTCCTCCTGAACACTGTCCATCACAGCAATCCCTTTCTCCTGAAGAGTTTTCCCTCAATCAGCACCACATGGAGTCAGTGTGGTGCAGCAATAGGATCTGAGCAGAGGAAAACCTCATCTGTGCCTATGTATCCCAAAGAACATTTAAGACATCCTGTAAATGTCTTTTGGGGCATGGGGACATCCTATGATAACCTCGAACATAGAATCACCTTTTGAGGCAGCAGTATGGGTGGCTCAAACCAGAGAGCAATATTATGTTCTTTAGCTACCTACATTTAGGTGGGAGGTTGGTGATGTTGGGTGGGATTTCCATCTTCTCTGTGCTGCAGTTTTCCTTTGGTAGAATGATGTATTGCTACTGACCTTCTGTAAGGTGCTCTGGGGTCTTCAGTTGCAAAGAGCTCTATGAGGATTGTGTATTATTGGCAAGAAGGAAAAAAAAAGTTCAGAAGGTGACAAAAGCTGTTGGAAGTTCAGGTCTCCTCTGTGGGCAGTGAAAACATAACAGACACTATGATGTCACTGAAAGCTGCTGCTGAGCAAAGGCAAGGAAGCGTCACTTCAGAAGCTGCAAAGGCTTCTCTTGTCTGTGGCAGTCACAAGTGAAATGTGAGCTGGAATTAGGCAAATTTACTACTTTGGGTACAGAAAACAAATAACCAGGTCCTAGAAGATAGGACATGCTAGATGGGGGAAATGCTCAGTCTTTCCTTCCAAGACCAAAATTTACTAATAAGGTTGTCCTCAGATAACAAGTCATCCACGTGAGCTCTTTTGCAGGCTCAGGTTCAGCTCCTGTCTTGCTCCAGGACATGGGTTTGATTTTAATGGAAGCCTTGAAATAATGCTAATAATAATAATGCTAAAAATAATAATAATGTTAATGTTAGTAATGCTAATAATAATAGTAATTACAATAATGGCAATAACAACAATAATAATAACTATAATAATGTTAGCAACAGCAACAGTAGTTTTTATTATTTCAGCAACAACAACAATAATTACTGTTTGGCTGTTGTTTATACTCTAGCTGACAGCTTATAGCTCAAGGTATTTGCCCTTATTTCACAGCTAATTTCCCTGTATTTCTCTGTGTGGATGAGTTTATATGATTCTTAATGAGCTTTTCAGAGCTGGGGAGGCAGCTGGAATCACTATGAGCCACAGGCTGTAGGGTGCTGTAGCAAAGGTCCCTTCTTGTATACCTTCTGCCTTTTCCTCCACACATGAAGACCTCCACAGCTGCAGGGGTATCACCAGCAGCACCCAACAGCAGACATGCAGTGGCTGTTGCATGCCACCCCCATGTAATAAAGACACTCAGCAAACTCAAAGCTTGACTCATTGCCTACTACTGTTTTTAAGTTGATGCTCCATGTTCTCACCTGCAGTAGAGCCTCAGCACAGATTTGCAGGCTGTCCATGGCTAATTTTAGAGATCTGCTAAAAGAGGCCATCTCTAGAGTGACACCAACATATTGGGCCCTTCTCTAGTTAGGGCTGTAGTGGAGAGAAAGACTTTTTTTGGGTGTGTTGAATAAGAATGAGGAGGAGTAAAACATGTATGTATTTTGGGGGATATTCATATACCTGAGCCAGGAGGCTGAGTTTCCTCAGGGCAGGGGAAGACAGATACCATTCTGCAACAGTTCTGAACGGGACCTCCAGCTCAATTAGGCTGAATAGCTCCTTTGGTGCAAGAGCAGGAGGAGCTGGACTTCACATACTCATGTGAGATGCACAACAGTGGATCAGAGGTATAGGGAAGCCGGGGGTTCTCTGGAAGAAGATTTCCCATTTTGCTGCGGTGGCTTATTTAGCTATCTGGTGGGTCCCCACTCCATGGCTGATCTTCAAGGTTAGACTACCACATGCTCTCAAGCAGTGCAGGAAGATGAATTTGCAGAACTTCTGGGATTTTAGGAGAAAGACAGGAATCTGTTTGCTTCCAGGAGTCAGATTTGTGGGGTTTTAGTCCTGCAGACTTATTGCTTGTTTTGACCAAGTGAGACTTTGCTACATGATGAAGAAAATCGTCAGCTCAGAGGGCTAGTCCTGGACTTGGGAGCAGAGCTGTGTGCCCCAGACAGCCTCTCTTGCACCATATGGCATCATGGCAAGGTCTGAAATTGTTGGCTGGCTCCATGGACAGCCAAGTCTCTGATCTCATGGAGAAACCCATCATTCACTCTTCAGTCCTATAGACACTAGAGCATTTGTAGGACCTTGAAGACTTGTCTAGCCCTCCAGGGGAGTTGCTCAGCATTTCTGTGCCTCAGACTTAGGGTGTTTCCAGAGAGGAGCCTCGACATTGTGCTATGAAGGCTGCAGGATGAGCAGCAGCACTTCTGTGTATGTCCATGGAAGCAGCCCACCAACACTGATTACTTGTCTTACCCTTCCCAGACTACTTGTTTAATGTTTTGAATGAACAGACAGGATTTTTTTTTTCTCTGTAATTTGAAGACCAGTGCTGACTGGATGAGAAATGGAGCAGTCTGGGTGTGTGGGTCTGTGAAACTGGCTGTGGCATGGTCAGCAATGTCAGAGTCAGGGCAGGTAGGACTACTCCTCCAGAAGAGGAGTAAATGTTTCTGAATCTTTGGTCAGTGCCTGTCTCACAGTAGCCAGAAAACAGCAAAATGACACCCATTACTGAAGAAATACCAAGCATCCCTGAAGTTCCCTGCAGGCTTTTGGAAAGACAGTCTAGCCAGGAAAAGTCACTAGTTATTTTCCCTTATAAAGGTGATACAGAGTGGTTGGGTCTCATACGGCCTGTACCTAGGTATGGAGCTCTGTGTTGATGACTCAGTTTTCTCTAGTAATAGTCACGGGGAAAAGGAAAAAAGGTCTCATAGAACATAATCACTTAGAAGAGGTGGGCTCACCTGAAAAATCAACTGGTGTTTAACAAAACTTCATCTGCTGAATCATGACTTAGTGCAGGCTGGGCTGATCTGCTGTGACCTAGCGGGTTGGTTTTATTTTTGGATTAGAATGCAGAAAGCTTTGGCATCCCCATGCTGCTACAGAATTCTTAAAAACAAGTTTCATCAAGAGCAGTTGTTACTGCGAAAAACTCTGCCTGACTTGCACTATGTTTCATGCAGTCAAGGTCTAGGAGAAAGTTATATAGCAGAGAGTAAATCCCACCTACGGTTCTTTCTTTTCTTTTTTTTTTTTTCCTTTTGCTTTTTTACAGACAGATGTCAGTGCCTTTGAGTGTATGCTACTTTTCAAAGTGGCTTTGTAAGCTGATAACACATTCTTTCGAGGCTGCACAATACTTAGCACTGCTCTAACAATTTTTATCTTCAAAGTGCTCTCCCTTGTGCAAAAGGAAAGTCAGTCTCTTCCCTGAAGAATTTCAAATCTAAAAAGACAAAAAGGGGTTAGTGGAGAATGGAGCTACATGAAGGAAGTTCTCAGACAGTAGTTCACTTGTCATAAACAAATCATTTTTGGTTAACCTGAAACTTGGCAAAACCATGCCACAATTTCAGGGTTTTTCACCCCAGAAGAATGAAAGGAAAACTGTTTTGAAAACATTGCAGCCTTGCACCTTGCTGTTTGTAAAACTAAAACTTTACATCTTGAATTGGTATTTCTCTTGGAAATGTAACTAATTTTTATTTCTTCTTCTTCAAAAAAAAAAGCATATAAATAAAAAAATCCACAGAGAATGAAACAAATATTTTATTTTGGATAAAAGGAAATAATCTTTATGTTTCCTGGTTCAACCACTGAATCAAGAGGAATGAAATCAATGCTGGGAAGAGCCTTTGTAAGAGGAAAACAGTATAACCCCTCCTGTAAAATGGAGAAACTAAATGGTAGTGGATACCTCTGCACCAATTTTTATGGCTGACCTTCTGGCTACCCTTGCCCTTCCCAGGCCTATGTCGTGCATCAAAGCCAGCTATGCTATACTCAGGATTTTTAAAGCATGGTGCTGGGATGCAGCTGCATTCCTTAGCTTTGTATAAACCAGGACCCTTGCAGGAATGGGTCTGCAGAGCGCTTGTGTTTCTGAGCTTCTGTTGCATAAAGATCACCAGAGAACAGAAAGAATATAGAAGAAGAAATATAGAAGAAAGAATATAGAAGTAAAGAATATAGAATATAGTAACTATAGAATGTAGTAAAAAGTATTGTGGGATAGATGCTGCAGATCATTTTTGTGGTATGACCCCATGGAGGCTGTACTGGGCAGTACTGAGAGGTAAAGCTCTCAGCCACTGGTTTTAGTGTTTTATGCAGTTGGGTGCCAGATACGAGTTCAAAATTCATCTTAAGTATCAGTGGAGACACAGTGAACAACTGTGCTGGTTGGAAGGAGAGCTTAGACTCTGGATAGGATTCCAGATGAGTTACTGTTGTTAACTATATGAGCTGCTTTCTCTAAATGACTTATCCAATGACCAAGGGAACATCTTTGTGAGGAGGGTGAAGAATGTTCCTTGCTGGAAGAGTGTGGAGAAGGTGAAGTCTGCTCTCAGCTACAATGATTTAGGAAGGTGCAATCTCCTGGCTTGCCAATTTGAGATGGCACTGGTGTTCAGTTTGTGGATCACAATCTACTTTGATCCTAATATATAGTTGAGACTGCTTGAAGGGATCTTGAGATCCTTTCAGCCCCCAAAGTACTCATAGTATGAAATCCATTATCCACCAGTGTTTGCGAACACCGCTGCAGACAAAGGCTGTAAATAGTGGTTGAGAGACTAAGTAGTGGGATCTTCCCTTGCTTTACAGCATCCTAGCTCTGCATGCAGCCATAACAGCTCACACTGCAAATTTACAAAAGAAGCAGGAAAAGATCACTGTGAGTACTTTGAGAAGCCCCAGCAGAAGGCCTCGGCCTTAAAATAATTAGTATTGATTTGCTCCAGTAGCTCGGGCTGAATGTGATAGTTCCACAAGCTACATCTGCCCAGAGGCTTTGTGCTCAAAATAGCTTCCTTTCTCGCTTTTCTTCAGCTCCTGCTTCCTTTGCTCCTCCAAATCACTGCAGAGTAGCATTCTGCAGGGAGCTATGGGGAAACCCCATTATAGGCTTGGCGGATGCTTGTGAGATATACTCCAAAAAATGATTGAGGTTAAGTTGTCTTTCGCTATTGGAAGACACATTACTGAAAGGCAGGCCACTCTCCTGTAGTGTCTCACAGTAAACAACCAAATTAATCTCTGGCAGAATCAGCTCCTTTAAAACTTCATTTAGGAAGACTAAATGCCCAGGTTTCTGTGGACCTTACAAACCTGGCTGGAAGTGTTGGTGAATGACTTGTGAAAAATCCCTGTAGTTCACCATCGTGGTGCTAATGGGACACTAATACTCCTTGGTCTTATCTTTTTAGAATATAATCTCTGCAAAGTGAGGATGCCTGTTTGCATTTTCCCATTAGTGACCAGCACAGTGGGTGCAACAGAAAGGTTAATTATAACTGGGCTTAGGGAGATGAGAAAGACACAAATGGGAATAAAAGTTCTGTAATCAACCACCATTTCTTTTCCTTTTCTTTTCCTTTCTTTTTCTCTGGCTTCTCAGAAAAGCCCTAGCTCATAATACCTTTAAATTTAAGAGCCAATCTGACGTTTGACCCCATAACTAAGAGCCAATTCCTTCTTTTTGCTCTCTACATATTCATAACCCAAGTGGAGCAACCCTGGACTCCAAAGTGGTCATCCCTTTCCCAAACCCTCATCACTGCAGTAGAGTGGCTGGGAAACCTGTTAGGTTTGATTCTTATGGGAGCTCCTGGCTGGTTCATGCAGAGATAGAACATGGCCTAGGAAGTTCCAAAGGGGCAGCCTGGTGGCCACAACCCAGAATGGCTCTGGTTCACAAAAGAGAAGCCTATGATCAGCTCTGCATGTGTGTCCTGACTTTTCTGCTATTATCTGTTTCCACTCTGTTTATATTGTCCAGGCTTCAGGTAGTGGTCATGGTGCTTTCTTTCCTTTGGAAATAAGTTTTTGCTTCATTTTAAAGCTTATATAAATTAGAGAGCTAAGAAAGTGTATATGAACATGACCTCATTTTTCTCTCCTACCTCCCCCCACACACTTCCCCAGTTGACATGTTTGTGCAAATGTTGGAGATGAATAACGTAAATAGACTTCTTTAACAGTGATAGCTTATTAAAATAGCATGGGTGTGTGAATTTCTATCACTAACTGGGAACCCTGCTGCTTACCAGTTGCAACGCCATGCATGCATTATTCAGCAGCTGAAAAAGCCCATTGTTCCCCTGTTCTGGAATTAATCAGTTGAGTATGAAAATTACCTGTCACCAAAATACCATGTTTACTCAGTCCACCAAAACTGCCTGCTCTGATGGCAGTTGGATTCCCTCCACAGAGCACTATGTGTTAAAATATGTGTTTATAAATATGATAGAGACCTGGTGGTGTGGAGGAGAACATGAGGGAGCAACCTTTTTTTATCTGTCTTGTGTGCTGGAGCTTAAAGCCTGTTGTGGAGGGAAGAAGGATGAAATGCATGGAGCAGGGGGCACCTGTGAGTTATAATTCCATCAGTCTGAAATGCGTAGTGTTATTGTGACAGATCTAAATCTGACTTTCAGGCTTAAGCGTTTTCCAGCTGCAGCAGAAGCATGTGAGGTCCTTGACTTCATTATTTTGCTTCCATGCCGTTTCTGAGCTCTGGCACTTTTCTTTACTGAAAGCTGTGGCCTTTCTTCCATTCCTCTTCTCCTGGCCCTTGACCTCTTCACTATGTTTGCTCCTCTTGTTGCCAAAGTGAAAGCATTTGAACATCTGGCCTTGCCTATTTTCACCACTCCGCTGTATCAGATTAAGGAGGCCCAAGGTTGAACGATGCTGTGCCACATCTCAAAAGTCTATTGTGAGTAGTCTGACTGAACTAAGACCTGAGTGAACAATAACAAAAACAAACAGCAAAAAAAGTCCGTAAAGGAGAAAAGTGGCCTACTTGGGCAATTTTTAAGTTATATTTTAATATTTGGTTATCCAGGATATTTGAAATAGGCAGGAGTGCTGCTTAACCATAGCATCTCTCTTTTTTCTTTATGCACTTTCCCCCCATCACATGCATATTAAAATACCTGTAAAGCAGGATCTCACCACTTCAGGTACACGTGCAACTGCACAGCCTCATCTTGAAATGGGATTTTGGAGTGGTGAGGAAGGAGGTGGATGGAGTTATCTCTCTTGTGTCTCTGGTCCTTGCAGAGCACCCGCAGAGCAGAGGCAGATGCGCAGCAGCAAGGTGCTGCTTGGCTGTTTGTCAGCAGAGGCATTAATTTCAGTCTCTCTCCTTTAATTTGCCCAGATGCTGCTTTTAATTAAGCACCTAAAGTTTCACGGTCTTTGAGACCTCTTTCACTCTGTCAATTTTTGTTGAAGCTGGCAGTCAGCACGATCACAGCATTGCTGCTTTGTAAATTCAGGTTGAGGTTTGTGAGTGGCTGTGACTGTTTCTGAGCAGGGTCAATGCATTCACCTGAGGTGTGAAATACAAGTGATGTTGCATGCTTCCCATATGACCTTGAGTTGGAGAGTCACTTGCCATATGTTCACTTAAGCTGGTTGCAATATTTTCCACCCCTTGTTGACTTCAATGGGTGTCTGATCAGGGTCCTAATCTCTGTGTGCCTGTAAGCCCAATCAATAAATGAGTATGCATTGTGTTCTATTTAAAATACAAGCTTCTCATGATCACCATTTATACTGATTCCAGGACAACAATGTGGAAGTTGCTGTCTTCTTCTGAATCACCTACAGCAAATAATAAATCCGCCACCCTTGAGGGATGCCCTCTTGTGACCATCAAGGACTTCTATAGCATGTTACTGTCCATATCTTGCACTTGTATATCAAACATGACCATGGTAAGGAGTGCAGTGCAGGGAACAGGTTGATCTTGTTGAGATGTGTGTCTCCTCACAGAAAGGCAACTGTCTCCATTCTTCGCTGTCTCTGCTCTTAACTAGATCAAATCTGTTTGCTTTGAAAGGATGTTTTAAGAATGTTCTGCTATTCTTTAAATTTCCCAAGGAGAAAAATGAATAATTTTAATGGAGAGAACCCAAAGAAAGATAATGGTTTTAAACAGTATTGGGGGGGGAAAAAAAGAAGATAATGATGTTGCTGTCAAATACTCCAATTAGCACTTTCGGAAGAAAAGCTGTTCTCCTTAGGAGTGTTTCTTTGATCTTTTGACTGGCTGAGACCCATTTTGTTGGTCTGAATGCTGGTATCTCTGCTCTTAACATATAGAGCATGTCCCTGGCCTGGCCATTTGAATTCCCTAAGCCAGAAACAGCTTCATTCATTACAAGAATGTCAGCTCTGCTCCGGGCTCTGTAATAATAACTCTTTCACTTCAGCTGATGAAATCTAGATATCAATCTTGCTGAGGTCACCAAAGGAAAAAAAATGAGCTTGGTCACTTCTGCATTGGCAATTCAACACAAACCATGTATCTATGCCTAGGGGCCCTCATGCTTCCTCCTTGTTTTAGCTGAATTGCACAGAAACCCACAACTGAGATTTCACTGAGTTTAGAAAAAACCCTCCATACGTTGCTCATTTTTGGTACCTGTGATGTCAAAGGGACAAGTGCCAAAAGGCTTCTCATTTTATTAATGCAAACTATCTCAGACCAAAAGAAGCTGTGAGATTGGCCTGCACTCTTCTGGAATGCAAAGCACAAACTCCCTGCACTGAGAGACATTATACAAAGCTAGTAACAGCCTTTTCTCTGGTGCTTGCTGCTACTGAGTAGAGAAAAGGGAGCAAATGAATTCAAGTTTGTTTATCCCCATCTGGTTAGATGATGTGTTATTGGCAGGCCTGGCTGAATTTGCTTTGTGTGGCACCTTATACAAGACACCTAAGGCATATGTCTTCCAGATAAAAGCCAAGTCCCCTGATTAAAGGGTCAAAGCAGAGTGCTGACAGTAGGAAGATGAAGCAAGCTGTTACTGAGCTCTGCAGAGGGATGGGAGTGGAGATTTCAGAGCAAGACAGTGAAAAGCTGAGAAAAGGCACATTTCATCCAGGCAGAGATACCAGCACTGAATGAACTGCACAAGACACAAGAGATGTACCTGCCACTCACCTCCATAATGCAAACTGCAGAGAAATCCCCTCCAGGGCCCAAATATGGACAGTGGGGAGGGGTGTGAGGAGGAGATCTGGAAGAGGCAGCTGCTGCATGCTGCAGCTGCATGTTGGTGGCCTTCACCTCCCCACTTCCACAGCCTCTCCCTCCCTCCTCAGCATTTTAGGCTAGCCATAGGGACCCTGGGCTCATGAGCATGTCCATGGCTGACCCAAGAAAAAGCACTGAGTTCCATTAAGTATTTTCAGGCCCCCAAACTGGACCAGCGGTCAGGAGTAAGAGCAGTTAGTTACCATCATTTGTCGTCTCTTCTCTCTGCTGTCCATTCCTGCAGATTTTTGCCGTTTCACATCTCCCCTGGAACCAGAAAAGCAGCTCTTGGTACTTTCCAGAAATGGGGAATTGAACATTCCCTGCAGGAGCAGTTTCCATCTCCACGAGCAGCCCCTGGCAGCCAACACGCCCTGGCAAGCACAGCTCTGCTACTGGGGACCAGCTCTGGGTGCCCTGTAGAAGAGGCTGCTGTACAGGATCCCTGAAGCAAAGCTTAATTAATGAGTGTTTGCACAGCACTTTAAAGGTGTGAAGAGCCATATAGATGCTGCTAAGTATCATTGTTAATTATGATTAGGTGTAATACTGTAATATATCAATATTGCACAGTAAATAGTGTGAAGGGCATGAGAGAATTTCTCAGCAGCCATGGACATTTTATCTTCATAGCTGGCGAACACATCTACTTATTTCACACGAACCTGATCTGGGAATTCAAGGGTACAAGAGGTGGGAGTTGGAAGCCAAAAAGTTATTTTTGTGGTAGACTCAGTTGTGCAGAATTTTTGTCAGGTGTGAAAAGGCAAAATAAAGTAGCATTTTAAGACAAAACATTGGAAAAACTGACTATCAAACGAACACAATTTCTCCAGCCCACTTTAAGGAAACCACCACCTCACCAGCCTTCACACCTCACCAACAGCCCTATTTTTGCCAAGGTATTTTTTTTTTTCAAAGGCAGGTTTTATATTTCTAAGCTCTGAAAGGGTTGACTGCAGCCCAGGGACAATTCCAGGTGGTCCAAGCAGCTACTTCCTGCTCTTCCATCTCTGTTATGGGAGTGCCCTGGTTTGAGCTAGAACAGATCTAATTCTGTTCAGTGATTTTACTTTTCAGCTCAGTCTCTTCTAAGTAACTGCACTTTCTAAAGTTGAGCACATTTTTTTGCAGACGGTGTCTGCTTCTAATAGTGATGACTTGATCTTTACAGTTATGACCATGGACTGGTGTGCAGAAATGCTCTTGCTTATACTTGCTTCTAGGGAGACCAAGGTCACTGCTAAATCTTGTGCACCATGTTATCACACCGACAGAGAGCAGTGGACTGGATGTATGACACTGAACACGGTACCAAGGTATTCCATTCCACACACCTCATATTCAGTATAAGGCTGGGACATCACAAGGGTCAAGCCCTCTTCTTCAATGGCCAGTCTGAGGGAAAATGTTCTGTCTTCTATCCTGATCCAGGCATTCCAGAATCCAGCTCCTGAATCTGGTTCCTGTTTGATGCTGAGTCCAGACAGATTTCCCCAGTGCCTGCCCACAACATCAGTGGTGATGTGTGACAAATTGCCATCAAAGGGGTCAGGGTTGATATTGGATTTGAATATATTTGTGTAGATTTCATTTTATTGTTATTGTTTGCACTGAAGCTGTTTTAGTTTTCTTTTCTGATCTGTAAATCTCTCTTCCTATTCCCTTTCTCTTCATCTTTGGGATGGGAAAGGGGTGAACAGAGAACTGTCATACAGATTGGTATGTGATTGGTCCAGCTCTAACTCTTAACAGGGAATTGTGGTGGTTGCTGGAGGGCATCCATCCACACCTCTGGGTGTCTGTGCCAAATGTCCAGGTCTCCATTTAGGTGAGCAGTGACACATTCATGATGTGCATTCTCAGCTCCCTGGGTCTGAGTTTTCCTGCAAGCATTTGGGTTTGTATGTCCACCTGCTGATCATCCAGAGGGACTAAGGTGGATGGAGACTGCCCACCACCTTGCCATTGCCTCTGCCTGCCTCTGTGCGTGGGCTGAACAAAGGGGCTCTAAATGTGAGGGCTAAGCTCTTGAACCAACACACCTGACAGACTTGCAGTTTTAGGTGAAATCCTATTAAAATCAAACACCCAAGTATCCCTCAGGCTGGGGCTGGAATTGCTCACTTTCCTCGCCTGTAAGGCTGAGGGAAATAATTTCCTTTATGAAACAGACTGACATAAATGTCCAAAGGGCCCAAAGCCAAGAAGACTTAACTTTTATTAAGTGGGTTCTGAAGGCCAGAAGGGCCATTGAGATCAATAGGTCTTATCCATATAACCTTTTCCTGCATATTCTTTGTACCTATCCTTTAGCCTCTGATTTAGTGCTGGTGTGGGATTATCCTGAGCCTTCTTCACCTGTGCCTGAGACCATCCTGCAGGACAGAGCTAGTACCTGGTGCTTTTGGTATAAGGATTGGTAAGAACATGAGTTTGTTGATATATTTGAAGGGCTGTATTTTGATGGTTGAGGGCAGGTGTAGTAGTCAATAGTATGTGAACGCTTTTGAAGCCCAAATGTGCCACAGAGGAAAGAAGTGAGCAAAGCAGGGAACTGGTACATGAAAAATCTACTTAACTAACAGAGAGAGAAACTTGTAGGGAGTGAGCTGCTCTGCTTCCTCTCTTCTTTCTGTTGTTCATGCCTTATTAATAATGCTTGTGATGTTAATTTTCATCTCACACAAATGACAAATAAAAAAGCCTAATTTATGTTGTTCTTCAAATACAAAGATTCCTACACAGCCTTAGAGAGAAACTCTGATACTCCTTCATCCTGATAAACATAAATATTCAGTAATTAAAATAGAATGTTTGGAAGGCTGGTCTGTTCTTTTGATCTGTACAGCAGGCTGTTGACCCTATCATACGTTATAGGCAGCGCAATACTGAAAACTGAGCCCCATCTATATCTGCATATACCAAGTGTTTCTATTCAGTGCCAGTTAGAAGGTGATACATTAGCGGTCTCTGAGCTGCCACTACCGTGTTAGTGCCTTGCTGAAGAAGCAGCACCCTCAGTACACCTTTCATGCAGCGTACTGGAAATTGTCTTGTCTTATCCCAGGGGAGACCTTGGTCTTCCCTGTGCAGGATGGCAGGAAAGCCTGGGTTTCCTGTGTTGTGCCTACTCCTAACCCAAAGGTCTCCAATGCCTTTGAGACCCTCTATCTTAAATACTCCTTCTATACATTGGAGGACATCTGTTGTTTCTTCACGCCTCTACAGAGCACCTAAACATCCTCTTGAGGAAGAGAAATGTCCTGGAGGAGAATGGAAAGCAGCAACTCATTCAGTCCTGGGGAAAATTTGGACCTGACTCCCTCCTTGATGCTGGAGGGCAGGGATCAGCCTTCCTGGGAGTGCAGGACAGAGAGCAGGGAGTTGATAATTTGGACTGGTAACGACTGCTTCCTCCAGACACAAGAACTGTGGTGAGCGAAAGCCTGCCCGTGAATTCTCCCAGTTCAGTGCAGCTCATTGCTTCTGGAATTGCAGTTTTTTAAGACCAACTACTCTTGACAGGAGGGTGTCAGCACTTCTTGAAGCTGAGTCCCCAGTGCCTTGGCCAGAGGACTGTTTCTGTTAACTCACTGAGAAGCACCAACACCAAAACCTCACACTACCTGCCATGTCAGCTCTGAAAAGAGGCTTTGGTGTTTATTCTTTTTCAGAACATCACTGCTAAAACAGCCAGAAAGGAGGAACATGGAGAAATCCAAGGAAAGAATAACTTTCAAAGCATGTTATTTTCAAAATTAAAATTGAAAAGCCTCAAAACCAACCCAAAAAACCAAACCCTTAGCACAATAAAATTCCTCTCTGGACTCCCTAGTGGTTTCAGCAGAATTTCTTCCTCCTTGCTTGACCTCTTAAAACACTGCTGAACTATAAATAAACTTGTGATAGTTATGACACAAGCCAGCCTGCCAAAGCAGACGTGGAAAGTGGATGAAGATGCTATGAATGATCTCTACTATTTGAGGTGTTATTTTACTGTATTTCTTCCCAGCAACCAAGACAAGAGAGGAAAGCAGAACAGTTGAAAAATGTTCTTTTAGTTATCACTTTCAAAATAGTTTCCTTTTTAAAAAACTGCTTTAAAATATACAGGCCATTTTCTGCCTTTAAATAAATGACTCTGTGGTGTAATAAACATGTAAATTAGACCAGCAAGCATTTCAGATACAAGGTATTTCCTTTCAGGTACCATAAATATCACAGTGTAGCCCCTGCCTTGGTTAGCAAAATTTCTGTCTCATCGTCAGGACATAGGAAGAGTCATTCTCACATGAATACCTTATTCCCCAAAACCAATTTGTCGTAGGTTACCAATCAATTTGTTGAGAGTCTGTAGACAGATCCTTTCATACCATAAATTGGTGTCATAGAATCATAGAATCATGGATGGAAGTGACCTCGAAGATCATCTAGTTCCAACCCCTTGCCATAGGCAGGGACACCTTCCACTAGTACAGGTCACTCAAGGCCTCGTCCAACCTGGCCTTGAACACCTCCAGGGAGGGAGCAGCCACAACCTCCCTGGGCAACCTGTGCCAGTGTCTCACCACCCTCACTGCAAACAACTTCCTCCGAATATCCAGTTTAAATCTCCCCTCTTCCAGTTTAAACCCATTGCCCCTTGTCCTATCATTGCAAGACCTTGTCAATAATCCCTCCCCAGCCTTCCTGTAGGCCCCCTTCAGATACTGGAAGGCTACTCTAAGGTCTCCTCAAAGCCTTCTCTTCTCCAGGCTGAAGAGCCCCAACCCTCTCAACCTGTCCTCATAGGAGAGCTGCTGCAGCCCTCTGAGCATCTTTGTGGCCTCCTCTGGACCCGCTCCCACACTTCAATGTCCTTCCTGTGCTGGGGGCTCCAGAACTGCACACAATACTCCAGGCGGGGTCTGATGAGAGCAAAGAGGGAGAATAACCTCTCTTGCCCTGCTGGGCACACTTCTCTTGATGCAGCCCAGGACTTGGTTGCTGTCTGGGCTGCACGCATGCACTGCAGGCTCATGTTGAGCTTTTCATCAACCCAGACCCCCAGGTCCTTTTCCTCAGGGCTGCTCTCCAGCCATTCACCACCCAGCATGTATTTGTGCTTAGGATTGTGCCTACCCATTGTCACTCCACTGAAGTCAATGGAGATTATATAAATCAAGGGTTTGAGTCCATGTGTGTGTCTCTCACTCCCTCATGCATAGTGTGTTTTAATCAGCCGTTGTAGAGAGCTTGCTGTATAACCTATTCGAGGAAGGGGGGGTGGTGGAAATGACATTAGAGAAGTGATCTTTATCTAGGGCATGGATTTGCTGTTTGAAGCTTGGGCTCACAGCTGGGGAACAGCTTGCTGGGAAACATTTGCAGGTCTGTATGTGACTGAGAAGAAGACTATTCTTTTACCTGTTCTACACAGATTTTCAGGTGTTCCTTGTTTATAAAGTGCACTTCTGCTGGTGGCATCTCTGACCGCAGGAGCATTACTTGTCTGAGGCTGTGCTCGTGAGTTCTGCTTGCTGACCCATTACTGCATCAAAAATGAAGAGATTGAATTTAGTTCCAATGAAATTGCATTAAGTTTGCAATAGATGTCTTTTATTTCCAATTGAATATGGCAGCTCCCTTCTGCAAAAAAGAACCAAGTACAGTGTTTCCAACAAAAACCTCTGGAGGTCTCATCTGTGACCTTCTCTCCAGAACTTTTAGCAAAGTCCTATTGAATTAAGTACCTACTTTGTTACAAAACATACCTTCAAACTAGTATTGATAAATAATTCTGGGTTGACAGCACTTCAAAACTTACTCTTGCAATGTATCTAGACTCGTAGGCCTGTCTGGAATACCACTGAGATGATCTTTTTTTCATAGACTAAGGAGTTGATGTGCAGTAGGGTGTGTGATATTTATCTGTTTCCATAAGTCTCTATGTGAAAGTGAGACACTTTGAATGCATTCTTGCTTTTGTATCTGAGGATCATTACTGCAACTCAAAATAATTGAAATGTCTCCATCAGTATTTGATATTCAGTGTTTTAGAAAACCATTCTCAGGTGTCTTAAACTGTTCACATCCATTGCTTCCATGGGGTGATTGGCTGCTGTTTGATCAAAAAAATGCTCTAAATAGGCAAATAACATGATACTGAATTGTGCATTACAAATAATTAATATTATTATTTTATCCTGGCACAAATTTGGAAACATTCTGAGCATTGTGTTTGTTGTCTTCTTCTGAATGCCCAAAGTCGTAGCTCTTACTTGTTTACAAAGAATAAGCAAAGCAATTCCATGAAATACCAGGAATCAGATTCAAGCTGGTTTGTTTATGCTTATTTACCAAATCTATTTCCATTCTCTGACTAGCTCTCATTGTAACCAGAGTTTATCAACATTTTTTCAAATGCCAACATTTCAGTGAAACAGATTTGTTTGGGGGAAGGGAGAGGAAATGTTCATTTCATTCCAAAAAAGAAGACTTGTGAGTCAAATTATTCCACGTGATTTTCAATAAGCCCTATTTTCAGTTACCATTCCACACATCTTGCAACTTTGTTGGCTGAATTAGATAGTTTTCGAGATATTTACAAAAGGCCTCTAAAGCTGCTGAGTGATGATTACAAATTCCACTTACTTTACTCATTAAGAGTGATGTTTCTGACAATTCCAATGCAGGACAAGTATTTAATTTCTCTTTACATCTCTGGTGATGCAAGTTTTAATTATTATGTATTACGAAATTACCTAGAGCTGCAAGTATACATAGATGCCCTGAGGACTTTGCAGAAATACAGAAAGTATCAGAGCTAAGGGGGACAAAATCAATATGTTCTTGTCATTGCTTAGAAGGTGGTACATGTCACATTATTGGCTTCACCTCGTCTCCTGACCTGTTTCCCTACCTGATTGCAATCACTGCTGTGCATGGTTAGAGTAATCTGTGGCATAGGCTTGCCTGTAATTTCTCTTTCTTACTCGATCCAGTAAACCCCAAAGACTGCACTGCTTTCAGTGCAGTGCTGCCTGAGCTGTGGCTGTGTTAAGAGCAGAACTGAGCCTGACACTGCTGGAACTGATCTTTAGCATCACTGATTATTTAATATCAAACGTTTTGTGTCTGAAATAAGTTTCCTGGTAGTTTGACTTAACAAGTACTGTCTGTACAGCCCACATACTTTTAAAATAATTATTTTCCTCCCACAGCTATTAGTGAAAACTGTGACATCTTCCCCTTGTTCACAGTGATATGTCATCTCTGCTTCGGCACCAGATGGTCCAGGAAAATGAGCAGGAGAAATAAGAGTGTCTATTTTCCCTTTGCCTAATGTGGCAAGAAAATATATGTAAAATAAAGAATGTGTTACCTGTGCTAGGATAAAGCCTCTGGATGTGATGACTCTCTCTGCTACCTCACTGCTCTGCTCCTGCCTCCCTACTCCCTCCATCAGTGCAGTTACTGGACTTTGAGTATCAGATGGTCCTTCCCCCAAGCCCTCCTCCTTGAGCTTCAGCTGCAGAAAATACTTAATCTTTTTTATCAAAAACTGTTGCATATCTACGCTATCTATGATTCTGTATCATGAATCCCACCTGACCTGTCCTGTCATTAATGCTCTCTGTTGGCATAAGGAAGGCTAACTTTGGATCCTGACCCCACTGTGAGGATTTCCAATGACCTTAAGCACCATTCATACTTCATGTTTCTCCAGAGGAGACAACTTTTTCTCCTGCATGTTTGGAGACAGGGCCTATCTTTGTCTCCTGACTCAGGCAATCCAATTTGAGCTTTGCTCCTGTGTCTGGACAGATTTTTCTTACACTCACAGCTGTGAAGCAGAAATGTGAACTGAATATAATGGAAGAAGCAATATCTATGCACATGGATAGGCAACTGATACAATAGTTTTGGAGATCAGGACTAGGGAATTATTGTTCCACCACCAGACTCAGAGGCCATAATGCCCTCCATCCATTCCTTAGCTTTGCTTGAAAACTGAAGATGGCAGCAAGTCCCAGCAAATATGATCTGGTTACTGGATTAATAAGAAGAGATCTTTTATTGACCCTCAGTGCCTTGCCTTAAGGGTTAAAAAAAACAACCAAAAACTTCTTTTCCAGGAGTGCTGGACAAATATTCTCTAGGTTGGTGTTCCACCTGTCTGGGAGTGCTTGTAGATGTGTTGTCCATGTTGTGAAGTTGCCAGGCCCATATTTACCTTTATCAGTCTCAGTGTTCAGAGATGAAGGAAAAAAGAAAAAGGATTTGAGGATGGCCTTCCCTATTCCCCTGCAGACAGGATCCTCACGCATCGAAGCTGTTTAATACACATCTGCTATACAAGAAATTCTTCACTCAGGCTGGAGTAAGAGCAAAGGAGAGGTAACTTGGACATCAGAGCTCCATCTTTCTGTTTAGCTTGAGCTAGAGCTGTTAAATTATCTATCTTAAAGTCCCAACTGTTCTACCATTTCTACCTTAAGCTGCAATGCCATGTTACCAACCCATGCAAGGCACAGCCACCTTTTTCACTACAGGCATGTCCCCCGTGCCCTGGTGTTGGATCTGATCTCTTAGTCTAATCTGCTAGCAAGGGAGGAAACAGTATTAATGAGGATGCAAGTATGAAATTCAGTTGAGAACTGTCTTAACACTTGTTTTATTTTGTTACCTGCTCACCAACATGTTTGTTAATCCTCAAATTTTCTTCAGGTTCTGTACCAATGATTCTCTCTCAGTTTCCTAATACATGTTTCTTGATCTCTTTCTTGAAAACCCTGTCATTTATTAGATAACAGGAACAGGATGACTGAAATGAACCACAACCCAATAAGGATATAAAGCATTCTGAACGAGCATCTTGTGAAGAAAGAGGTCCTGAACTTTCTTCAGCAATAGCTTGACAAAAACATAGGAATAAAGAGCATCTTTGCAAAAGCATAGACTGGATCCCAAGTATTTTCTGGCACAAATTACAGCTGTTTATCTCTTCTTATAACTTCCCATCACAAATGGTTTGTGCAGCCCCCCCATAGTCCTTATTTTTGACAAAATGCCATGCTTCCTTTCTTTTTTCATTACCAACCTACAATAAATTGTAGTGATGTCCCAAAAGCAAAAGTCTCCCCAGCTCATTATCATTCCCTAGAGCCATCCTTTCAAATGTAGTTAAACTTGAATCTCTCTTGCCTCTGAGGCCTCTCTCTTTTTCAGACCATTTTCTATGTGGATTGACCAAAGCTCTGAAAGGTTAAATGACTTGGCCAGGGTCATATGGTGAGTCTGTGGCTGATCAAGAGAGAGTCCTTGCATGTGACAACAACTGCAACCTTCTTCTCTGCACAAGTCCCCAACCTCAAGCCCTCAAGCAGTATAAAAGGATTTTATAGGCAAAACTTCAGTGCAGAAAATTGCACTCTTAAGTTGCAGAGTTTGTAATGGAAATACTAAGAGAAACCTGACTGTAGCAATGGAATAGTAGTAATGCATTACTTATTCCATTAATGGCTGTGTTCTTAATAGAAACAGGTTCATTACATGGTAAGAAGCAAAGTTTGCATTAAATAGAAACATCATTTGGTGTTTTATTGATTAAAAGGAGATTAGATTTCCATGATGTTCTTTAGCAAATAGGATGCCTCAGAGGAAATGTATATATTTATATTATAAGGAGGAGGGTTTTATTACAGTATAATGGAAAGAAAATGTATCTCATGATGATAGTTTATGTCACACAGGGGATCAGATAACTAAAAGTTTAACTCTTAACCTAGCAGTGAGGTCCAGAAGTCTGTATTAATGCAGAACTAATGTTTTCCATTTGGATAGCTTACTGCAACGGGCTGCACATGGCAGCAAGGCTAGACCCTCTCTTCTCTACCAGAAGACCCACTCAAACCTGTCCCTGTGGACTGCACAGAGCAGGGGAATGGCAAGGGTGAACAATTACATTGAAATATCAGCATCAGTAGAAACACAATCATCTTCAGACAGTGAATATGGCACACCCTTGCTCCACTTCTCCCTGGATCCTTAACGATATAAATATCAGTGATACTAATTACCCATCAACTGTTTTGTTGCTCTTTCAGACACAGGTGGTTGTGGAAGTGTTTTTCTCCAAGCTTCAGGAGTGTGGGTGATGGGCTGAATTTCAGCTGTGTAAGGAATGCTTTTCCATCTCATCCACTGTTACAAAGGAGTTGGTCCCTGTCAGGAGTGTGGGTGATGGGCTGAATTTCAGCTGTGTAAGGGCTACTTTTCCATTTCATCCAGTGTTACACAGGAGCTGATCCTTGATATCCCGAAACTGCTGCAGAAGTGTTTGGTAGCAGATCAGAAGCACATCAGCTCCGTCTGGACAACATCCCATTGAAGGTCAAGATGGACTAGGGTACCTTGCAGATTGCTGTGTTGTACATTTTGGACCAGTCTCAGAATGCTGCAATTCATATCCCCCAAGGGCTGCACCGGATTTAAAAACTACATCTTTAAAACATAGTGTGGGACCCTGTGCTGATGTGAGTACGGAGATGTGTAGACTGACTTAGAAGCAGGCCCCTTTATGCCCCAGTGTGTATTTCTAGTTCAAACAGAGAAGAGACATGACAGGTGAGCACTTCATGAGTGGATGAGACTTTACTGAGAACTCCAAAGTGGTTGGGATGTGTGAAATACTCCCTCAGAGTGTAGCTGCTCTGAGACCCTGTCCCTGTGTCAGATACCTTCTTTCATAGATATACAGTTTAAGCAGAAAACTTTTTTCACTTTTTTATCTGCCATGAGTCGAATCCATCAGGTCAGTCAAGAGTTAATTGAAAAGCTCCCACTAACTTGAATGGGGCCAGACTTTGCCCCTAAATAATTCTGAGGAGTTCAATTAATGTTAATGGACGCCTAATGCCGGTAACTAACAATCTACCTTTAACAACCTAATTATTTCTTGACAGATGTTGGACTAGTAAATAATCTAGTGGTCTTTGGTGATAGCTGTTTGACAGCTCTGGAAAAATGCCTTTCAAGGCAAGGTAAAAATGGTTTTCCACCAGCCGCCCTGCAGATGGTCAGATTTTACAGCTTGGCTGTGTTTGGCTGCCTTTTAAATTTAAAAAAAAAAAAAAATTATTAATATGGCTGAAATATGCATGATAGGAAGGAAATGCTGTAAAGGTATCTTGGTTGGCTGTACCATTCAGCCAGAGCACAAGATAATAGTTCCTAAACACTTACTGGCAAGTATAACATCATCATTTGTAGCCTTGTTTTGCTCTGAATGTCTGTGAAATGTGGCTGAGAACTCCTGCGCCTGACTCTGAGCTTTGCCCAGGGAGCAGGCAGCAGCTCTAACCACCTTTTCACCAAGTGATGTGTATAAGGATGCAGCTGTCTGGAGACGCAATATATTAGAGTTTCCAGGTTGGTGCAAGGGTTGAGGTGCAAAGAAATACTGTTTTAGAGGTCTCCCAAATATCTCACCTTCTAACATGAAAATTGTTTCTTGCTTTCAGATAGCCACACACAAAAGCATACCAGCAGGAAAGTGGAAACTTGTTCATTTGTAAAATGTACAGGAAAGGCTTAGGCAAGTAACAGTCTTCATCCACTGCCCTCTATGGCTCAAGTCCATGGTGTGTTGTCCTTTTGCACCACTAACAAGAGTTCCCAAAAGGTAACTTACATGTGTCACACGGGATGTAGGTGTACCTACATCCATCTGGCCTGTAGGTAATGGTGGTAGCATGGAATAAATCAGAGACAGCTCCAGAAGATGCTGAAGCATTTCCAGATGAAAAAAAAAAACAACCCAAATTTCCAAAGAATTTGTGGAATGTCTAAATTTCTATTGAAAAATCAAGACTCTTCCATAAATGAAGATGATGAGGAGGTACAACTAGAGCTGGGGATTATTGTGACTGTCCTTGTTTTTGCTGAAGGACCGTAGAGCTTGCACCTGTAGCGCACCCAAGATGCGAGGCCAGAGCAACATTCAACCTCCCTTTGCATTTGTCTACCATTGGTGTGTAATCTGTATGGAAACCTCCTTCACTCACAGAAACCTTTTTAATCAGTCTCAGAGGCTGGATCTAGAAAAGACTGTTTCTGTAGCCATGTCCACCTCCTGCCTGGCAGCCTGCCTTCTGCTGGCAGGTACAGGTTTTAACTGCTGGGCAAACAACACGGCTCTCAACACTTACTGTTTTTATAGGAACGAGGCATAAAGATGATATTTCTGTAGTCCTGTATGGATCTGCTTCAACTTAAACTGTGAGATTTCTTAGGAGGAAATAGTTTCCTTTTGGATGGTATTGAAAGTCTGCTCAGTGTGTTTAATGGTGCTAGACCTGGACAGGAAAAAGGCAAATTTGATACGTCTATGAATTCTGCATGTTCAAGAGCCTACTGGGAAAACGCCAAATAACTTTCCAGCCAAGACCTACCTGAAGATAACTGCTGGGGTGCTCGTTACAGAGTGTGCTTGAAGGCATTCCTCCTCTGTTTTGAGGAGTTTGCTGGTGTGGGAGCTAATGAGGTGTTCAGAGCAGAGACAGGTCAGCACTACACTGACTACTGCTGTGGCAGCATCCATAGACCCAGCTCTTTACAGCAGTTTTTCACCAAAGGAGAGAAGAGAGATATGCAGCTCACCCGGTGAGATAAGGGTCTCTAGCTGAGCTGGTCACCCATGACTTCCTTTATAACCAATACAGACACATGCGTGTGAATTATTTGACCCTAAAGCTATCTAGTTGGAGATGAGCTGAACTGCACAATAGAACTGTTTTCTTCTCTTTGTGGGTATGGAGGAGTCAGGTAGTTTAGCTCCAATGGTGAGGTTCACATTCCCAGTGTTAATGCTGGTTCAGGCAAATCTCTCTCATCAGCCTTTGGACACTGACCTTGCTCAGATGACTGTTAAATGATGGCTGGACCAAATGGTGTTTGCCCAGTCCAAAGATGGATGATTTACAGTTTGTCATTTACTTCTCTGAGGGCTGTGGATGCCACAATACTGACCTGAGACAATTTCTGTAAGTTAATTCTTTCATTTAGTTATTTCTGTTTCTTCAGTAACTTGGTACTAATACACCTTCTTTGCTTAGTGTGTTTTGATGCAGCAGTTAATGTGCACAGCACTGCTGAGAGTAGTTCTGGAATGCTGGGAGGATGAAGAATATTGGATAAGACTGGTTGAGATGCAGAGAAGCAAAACCCATTACAATTAAAGATGAAATGCTTATGCCTGTTGTAATAAATAAAATAGGTCAGGGCCCATGCTCTTGTCCTGGAAGCTGCTGGTATCCCAGTGCTGTACCTATGCATCTAAACTCCCTTACACCCCTCATTAGGATGTGAAGTACCTAGATCAGCTGCGGATGCCCGTGGTTTCCTTCGATTCATATGGTGCTGAAGAAAGCATGAAGATGTGATCTATGAAAGTCAGGAGTAGGTAATGGGAGGTAGGAAGACTGTACCTCTCTTGTCAGAGACGGGAGAGTAGGTATCGTTGGGAAAAGAAAAGAGGTGGAAACCCTCATGAGATTTTAGGCACCTTGTTATCTGCTGGTACATGCTTATGCTTCTGGCTGAACTGCTTTATCCAGGCTTCCCTTAACAGTCACGAGCACTAAGGACTCCCTCAGATGACAAAATGTTGATTCTGCAGAAGTGCAGAACTTCATGGATCTGACCCACTGTAGCAATCTGTATCTGTGAAGCTTCTTATCTGGCCACTGGCTGATAGTTTGAAGATCTGAATGTTTATTACTCTGTATGAAAACAGATGAGGATTAGTCTATTTCCAAAGTTAGAACAGCTCTAAAGATGAAAAGCAGGCATTGGGGAAGAGGATGAGGGAACTTGGAACATGTTGATGTTGAAAAAAAGTAAGGAAAGATTGTTTGAAGAAGTGAGATTTAAAGACAGATTTGGAGGTGGGTAGAGAGAGGCCCAGATTCTCAACTCTTCCCAGCTGCTCTTAAGATACAACAGAGCAATTAAATTAGGATTTGAAGCTTTAGGTGGCACATAACTGGCAGATCTCTGGGGTTTTTAATACCATTCATTTTAGGAAGAAAAAGTAGGAAATCCTTCTTGTTGGATCAATTCCTTAGGATCACATGTATAAGTCACAGAAAGTACTGATGAACCTGGGTTGTTGCTGGAGTAACTCAAATTTATTTATGGTTCCCTTTAGAAATCTACTCCAAGTATTCCGACAGCCTACAAGAATGCAATCAAGGTACCCTGCTACTGAAGAAGGTTGGATTGTGGAGCAAAAGGAAAATGAGAAGGGGAAAATGCAGTGATAGAACTAAGAAGACAAAAATAATTATGGGAGAACATGGAAAAGGGAAAGATGAGGTCAGAGACATTACAGAAGGAACAAACTGTATTTTCCTTGTCCCCTTACAGCATCTGCTAACTAACACATTCTCTCTCTCCTTTTCTCACTTTCATTTTCTGCACAACTCCAAGATGAAACTGCTCATGACTTTATTTTTGGCTTTTCAATGTCTGTGTCCGTATGAATTTTACTCATCTGTATATCTCAAATGAATGAGATATGAAATGTAATTAACCAAGTAAATTAAATTAGCATGATTTGTCCTGTCCTTGTTCTTTGCCTCAAGTCCATCTCTTGCATGTTTCCAAGAATTATAGTTTCTGTGGGGAGCAAGTCTGAAGGTCTAAAAAGAATGATGGGTTGAAATTAGCCTGGTATTGAGATGGGATCCCTGATTTAGACTCATTGCACATTAACCACATTGAGGGGTCAAGCTGAGTCTGCCCACCCCTTTTGAACAGTGACTGTTTCCTGGGCTATATTTACTTATGAAGGAAAACAAAAGAGGAAAGACAAAGGTATGTGTGTATCTGCTCATATTACTTGCAGCATATGCTCTCACAGTTCAGTCCTATGCTGTAACCACCAGGTGGTCAGGTTGAGTGTAAAGCAAAAGAATGGTGACAGGAGTCAAGGGGTCGTGTGGGTTTTGAAGTGGGGTAGAAATAATTTGGGCGAATATTTCATTTTCATCACACTCAGAGTAGCCTGGGCCCTTGAAAAGCTTTTCCCTTGCATTTCCCCCAGTGATGGAACTGGTGACATGACTGGTTTGCATTTTGCATTTTTATTTTATTTTTTTGCTTGGTAGGTTTTTTTCTTTTCTTTATGAGAATGTAGTGTTTTAAAGTGTCAGGAGCCTCTTGGTTCCGTTGCTGTTTCATCTCAACATCATGCACTTCTCTAGGCTGACAAATGGTTTAGCTCAGCCTTGTGACACTATAGTGTTATGAAAATATGAACCTATGGGCCAGATCTGCTTTCCAGGTTTGCTCATAAAAATGACACTTGTCCTCCTGCTGATGGCACCATCTGCCTATCCCCAGTGGCACTGTCTTCTGCTTTATTATGGGGGGTTGTAAGGTAGTGACTCACTTGGGGGAATGATGGTGAAAAGAGACTCTATGAACCTAGGACATCAGTCAGTGGTCAGTCAGTGGCCACCACCATATATTGCAGGGGGACAGTTGAAGAGCTCTGTAACATCCAGAAGATGACTCTTCCCCTAGTTACATTCACACATCAGTCTCTTTGGTTAGACATTGCTTGACGTCTCATCTGGTACAGGCTCATGTCCTTTGCTTCCACTCACTTCCAAAATGTGCGCTTTAATTAAGAGTATCACCAGTTTGGGCAGCCTGAGCTCTGTTTAAATGGCTTTTCTCTTTTCTTCAGCCTTCTGAGCTCTCAGCCTCAGTCAAGACGTCATGGTTCCTTGCAGTGCAATGTGCTGAAGCTGAATTACACACAGTGCCAAGTACCATTTTCCTGAAGCCTTTTGAAGTTACCCTGTGAGCTATGCAATATCCATTAGAAGTTGTACAGTCCTTGCTGACCTGTTGCTTTCAAGGGAATACTGTTACCTTAACCTAGGCTGTCTAAAAGAAGAATCGAGAGCTGTTTTCATTTCTCCACCTCCTCCTACTCCCAGAGCTGATTTTTATCTTTTGCAACCCCATTTTCCTACAATTTGGGTCTGGTTGTTTTTAATTCCTGATGCTTTGGGAGAGACCATACGAGCACTAACTTGAATTACCTGACCCTGCAGAAGGAGGTTGAACAGGTTCTGGGGTGTTTTGACTCCTGCTGACCCTAAGAATTAGAGGTAATTGTTTCAATGATCTGGCTTGCTTCTGGGTTATGAGATGTGATTTTCCTTTTGGTCTTTCCTACACTCAATGCTCTTGGCCCTGGGGCAGAGACAGGCTTTAAGGCGCTTGCTGCTGGAGGAGTGTTTGCCTGGCTCTAGTCATTTCTGGCAGTGGTAACCCAAAGCTCATTAACCACTATACATATTGGCTCTTTACTCCTCCTGAGGAACTTCTGCTGCTGCTTTCACTGTGCATTAGTCTGTGTGCTTCTTTGTGTGATAGAAATAAAGTGTCTCTGACAGAAACATGAAGTGTCCTCTTGGGGAGTGCTTTAAGCAAGACACAAAACCCAACTATGACTGAAATGTGGCTCTCCTTTTGTCTGACACTTGAGAGGGAGGGGAGGAACTGGTAGCAGCCACCACGAACATAGCCTGGGTGGTGAAGAGTAATTAATTTGCATGTTTAGAGAAATATACGTTTTGTATGAGCTGTTTGCAAGACACAGGCAATGCCAGAGAAGAGACTTTGTCTAGTAGTGTGAGCACAGGCTTATGGAGGAAGCATGAGCAGAAATATTTAATACTCTATGCAAGCAAGACCCTCCACTTCTTCACCATCCTGTCAATAGAAATGATGCCCCAGAGAACTTATTTTGGGATCTTCCGGTTGGTGCTTATGCCCACGTGGGACATAGCTAACATGGCAGGTTGAATGATGATGAAGAATGGAGAACTCCTGTCTTCTTGAAAATGCCATCAGCAAAACTTCTTCCTGGAGGAAACTAGGACCAAGTGTCACAGCATTATCTCCCTCAAAGCTCCTAGAGATAGTGACCTACGTCATCCTCTCTTTAGTGCTTTCACTGGAGACAATAGCAGCAAAAAGCCCTGAACAGCTTTTCTGACATTGAGATTTGCCCCACCTCACCAAGAACAAAGCAGCCCATTCCTCATCCCACCTACCTGACACAGGGACTGCTCACTGTGCTTGGTTTTCTACTGCAGAGAAGCTCGGTGGCCTTTTGTGCTGCTGCCTCTGAAGCAGATTCTCCACTGCATTTAAACCACCACAGGACTCTGAGGTTTTGCACATGGGACAATGAGCAGAGCAGAACTTTATGATCACAGAGTCAAAACCTTGCCTGGATCTTTGGATGCCTCCCTGTGAGTAAAATCTGCATAGGATCCATATAAACTGTTATTGGGGACGCCTGTACAACTGTACAGCCAATTGCCACAACCGAGGACCGCACCTCACAGCAGTTGGTGCTAGTGCCTGGGTGAGTGCTGCTCTCTGGGTCAGCTGCAGTACAAACCTGAACACAGCCTCTCTTCTGCATCATCACCAAACTGGAATCACTGGACTCCAAATTCATAGTATTGTGATGGACTGAATGCAGGAAAGACAGGACTCATTGTGAAGATCTTTTATGGAAGAACACAATGTGCACAAACCTGGCTCAGGACCCTGTGACTCCCAGTTGTCTGAGCAGGTTTGGTAATACAAATTATATGGTTCAGACACTTCACTGGGAAAAGTTGCATTACACCAGCCAACTCCAGCACAGCTTGCATTACAAGGGCGGTGATGTCTTTAAGCCATGTGCTTTACAGGTCTGCTGTCTCTGCATAACTGTACTCATGTTATATGTGAGGACTGGGGCCACACACGAGCCTCCATTAATTGCAGATGGCAACATTGTTACAGGAGTGGTAGATTTTGTTTTCAGTGTTCTGGTGAGAAGCTTTGCTTTGCTTTCACCTTCACACTGCATCAATTCATCCCAACGTTCTCCTGATCCCCCTGCTCCACTATGCCTCGTTAAAATTGTTGCACAATAATTGTAAATTTTACAGCACTCAAATTAGATTATTTCCCTTGACACAGAAATAAACAGACTGCTAGGAAATGACCATTTCAGTTTACTGGAAGAGTCACACAGTGCTCTCAAGCCTAGGCCAGCTGCTGTTCTGGGTCTCACATGTGTAATCCCAGGGATACCAGTCAGGGCTGCAGACATGAAACGAGGGCATGCATCGTGCCCCAACATGCACAAAGAGCAGTGGACCCCATCCTGTGTACTGCTGTCATCAAGTCCAGACCGCTGTGCTTATAAACCAAACACAGTAAATTTAATTAAATGATGATCCCACAATGCTAATCAGATACATGTGCAGATCACAACCACGGGATCAAGCCCAGAGCTCTTGAGGGCTGAGTATCACTTACTGTCATGGACTTTTTTAATAATACGGGGTCTGAGGAACCACAATATTGGGTTATGGGTTCTTTTGCTGTTGAACCAAATCACATGCCAAGAAATTCACTCAGAGGTTTTTGATTTCTTTTCTTTGATGTCCCTGGGGCTGGCAGCTGCTTGAGCCATGCCAGGCAGACAGGCTGCCAAGAGCAGTGCCAGGAGGCAGGCTGCATGGATCCAGAACCAGGCTATGTCCAGGGTGAATTTATCTCAGACCAGTGTTGGATTCACCATGCTGTGCAGCACTGAGGCTTTGTTAGGCTCCCAGCAGCTGCTGGCACTTCAAAAGGAGTATCAATCTGGCATTAAGCTTGCTTGATGTTGTACAGGATCATCACTGTTACGGCCATGCTGTACCTTGAAGCCCAGTACACAGTTGGCTCAGAAATTATAAAAATGAGAACAAAGCAGACAGTTTTACCATTATTATCTGGTGAGCATCAGCCCAATAGGAGACTCAAAAGCAGGAGAAAATAATTTTCTTGCATGCTGAGGCCACAAGTTTATTTGCATGGGTTAGAGAGCATCTTAGGAGACGTAGGAGAAGCTTGCATAGCTTTTACCTGCACTGGGTTTAGGCTACAACCTCTTCATTGGAGCCCATGCTGTGTTTGCATCTGCTGTGCTGATCCCTGCGCTATGCTCTTCAGTGGAGGACGAAAGGAGCTAAGTCTGCTTTGTTCAGCACCTTTACTCCTTTGACAGGAGAATGAAAAGCCCTGCCCTGAGTCTGTGTGCATGCAGGACTTGGGAACTGTATTTTCCATGTGCTGTGCACTGTGATGCTGCTGTTAGCTGCTGCAAGGAGATCCAAGCTAATGATAGTAGTTATTCCAACAATGTTAATGATTTGTAGAAAGATGAATTAAGCAAAGACAGAGAGCTGCACAAGTCTATTATTACCCTGTGCCTAACTCTATTAAAAAGAGCTGAGCTGTTCATCCATTTATGAGCCCTTGACAGGGAGGCATATATCTCCATGAGAAAGGTCAGATTGCTCCAAAACGGTCGTGGGCACATTTCTTTTCAAGGAGGAGCTTTCTGTGACAGAAAGTCTGTGTTTGGTAGAGAGCTTCCAAATGCAAGGCTGCCTAATGGACTTCTTTCCTTCCTGCTGCATGAAGGAGCATTTGCCTTTATCTTTTGAGATACTTATTAAGGAGACAAGAAAACAAATTCATCCTTGAGCGCTTGCTTGTGCCTCACATACGGCAAAGGCTACAACACATTGACAGAGAAAAGCTCTGTGTGTCTGGAGCTAAGACATACACAGGGCATCCTTAAGGAATGGTGGATGTTCTGGATAAATGTTATTTCTCTTTCCCGTCCAATCCAACCCGTGATTTTTGCCCTCTCTGTCTATCTTGGAGTATTATAGGAAGCTGTCACTGCAGCACTGAAGTGCCACTTGCTTAGAGCAGTCAGGATAAGACAGACATTAAGTTCCCTACAGATCTGTAGGAGAAAAACAGCATCTCCAGCAGCAGTGTAAGGCTGTCTGGGAGGCAGAGGCAGACGGGCCCCCAACATGGGGTATCCGTAGTTGTGGTTTCTCACCCATACAGGGTGAATGTGCAGAGGACTGCGTGAAGAGCAAGACCAGATTTGCAAGAGGTACTACTGAACTCTGAGTGTGTTTTGGTGTAGCTATTTATAGTACTGAGAGCAGATTAGCCATGACCACCTCGGTATGCATGCACCAGGCTTTGTAAATCCTGCCCTGCAGTTTTCCCTCAGGCATGAAATTCCAACTCTCTGGGGGCTGCATACTCTACCCTTTTTTCAGTTCACAATGACAGTGGCTTTTACCTATTAACAAGCTACACGGCACTCAAATGAAAATATACAATCAAAGAATCATAGCATTGTTTTGGTTGGAAAAGACTTTTAAGATCATCAAGCCCAACTGTTAACACTATTTAGTGGTGCAAGGTCACCATTAAACCACGTCCTTCAGCACCACATCTAAGCATCTTTTACATGCATTTAGGGGGTGGTAACTCCACCACTGCCCTATGCATCCTGTTTAGTGATCTAGAAATGACCTAAAAGTAAACCACTTAATATCTGCTTCTGTCTAATGACCTGATGTATGCTGCTGTTCAGTTCCTCAAAGTAGTTGATGAGGGCAAACCCCAAACTGCATGTTTGGCAGATTCATCTGTTGGAGAGTGTGGAACTTGTGCAACAGGTGATGTATTTTGCAGGGTATTGTCCTGCTTTTCCCTGCCAACTAAAAGGAGGTTCAGGAGTGCACATATCTTGAAGTTTTGTCTTGTCTTCAGCATGTTGTGTCACTTCTGTTGTGTCAGGCCATGGTGTGTCATTGCTGATGCCATGACATTACTTGCTGACATCTAAGGAAATAAGATGGAAGCAAGGTTTCAGCTGTCAGTGCTGCTTAATGTTTGCATTGTGGTCATGTCTAGACAACTGAAGTGAGACAAGGCTCTTCAATAATGGCAGCACAGCAAAAACAAGGTAAAAAGTAGACCATTGCCTGAAGACCTTTAAGCTGATCACAAAAGACAAGGCACCAGAAGAAGGAAATATTGTGCCTGTTTTTTTCCTGATGGCATCTTGGACCACAGAGAAAGCATGTCACTTGTCAGGATCATAGAAGCCCTCAGCAGGGGAGCAGGATGGACCCAGCTCTGTCTGATCCCACCTCCATGCTTCATTAAATCTGTCCATCCATGTCTGGCAGTAAGTAGAGAGGCTGTGCCAAAAAGGGACTTCAGCACCACACTTCACCCTCTAAACTTTTAAGAGTAGTCTGCTGCCTAGACAAGGCATACAAGGCTGAGACTTTCCTCTGATGTTTCCTCCTGTTGGTAACGGTGTGCAGCACAGGGTAAGTCACTGCTGAAGATCAAGTGTTTTTTGTGGCACTCAATCCAATTTGCCCACCTCCTGCTGCCAGCCAGAGCCATGGAGTTGCAGCTGCTTCATGCAAGACAGGAAAGTTGCTTGTAAAGCTTCTTTCAAGGGACATTGCTTCCAAACCAAACCCAGCATGTAGGTTATGGAAGGTCATTCTCTGAAACCAATGATGGGTGAAGAGGTTTGTGTAAGACAAAAGACAGCCCCAAACCTCTCCTATCACTCGGGTGCATCTCACCCAACCCACAACCACATCTTTACCAAAGGAGTTTTGACCTTTATCTTCAGGCTTGGCAAAATTTTGTTTAGAAGTAAGCATTCAAAGCTATCTGATTTCTCATGAGGTGTTTATGGGTGGGTGGGAAGAGCATATCTCTCCAACATGTTAGCTCCATTCAGTTCACCTAACAGGTTTGACAAAGTCCTGTTAAAATCCAGCAGTGTTGTGTGGAAAAGCCTAGACTATACCATCTAACTCCAAATCTTATCATGGCTTTTCAGGCCTCATCAATTACTGCAATGCAGACAATTTTTTTTTTTTCCTTCACTAATTTAAACCAAATTGTCCTGGAAGACACTCATTTGACATCCTAAATAACATATCCCATCTGTCCATTACTCAAGCATTGTGTGGCTGTAGTTTCCCCAAAATCAATGCACTTCTGCCCAATGGTACTAAAGGGCTTGTTTCTACCTCCACTCATTTCCAAGTCTTACTGAGATCACTGTGACAAATCTCTGGAGACAACAGGAAAGGTTACATTAATGAAGATAAAAAGGTTTAAGCAGGGTTACCTGACACTTTGGAGATCCAGCCCTGTTTCCCCCGACACATTACTTTTGGATTTGTGAGTAGGAGTTCATGAAGCAGTTAAACAAATTAAAGCAACAGGTTAAAAAAAAAAAAAAAAGTAGCCAGTTCCCAGCTTTTGAGTAAAAAGTTTGCTGTGACTTGAGAAGTCCTTTTATACAGATGGAAACTTCTGGGAAAAGTGAAGATCCTTAATGAAGAACAGGAAGACTACCAGCAATACAGTGAATAGTTGGGCCACTATTTTCTTTCAGAGCAGATTATAGATAAGAACCAACAGACACCAAACAAAATTGATTTCTGTAGCAATTAAACCTAACCACCTCTGAGGAGTTTGTTACAACCTCAGAAAAGAGGAGATAAATGCTTAGAAAAGCTGCAGAAGATGTAAGAGTATTGTGCACCACAGCAGAGCAATTTTGTCGGCTGCTTTGAGCTTCCTCATAGGATAAGGAGATGATGTGGCTGAATATGTGGCAGAGCTGGAGGGGCTAATTGAATGTTGTTTGATTAGCAACCTCCTGAGGGATCTGCTGTGAGACAGATGGAATTTCATCATTATGAGTGCCATAAACTATCGCTGATTGCTGGTGGAGGAGAACTTCACCTGGCCCAGAACAACACTAGCAGCAGCAGAGGAAACTCTGAAAGGCTGAAAAGTACTTAAAAATACCCCAAACAACTGAGCTGGCCAACCATAAAATGGAAAACCTCAATAATGATTTTTTTTTTCCTACTGTGAAGGAGCAGCTTGGTTTGCAGCAAGATATACATAGGAAGTAGCATAGAGTTGTATATGCCTCAGGATGGGATGTGCAGGCAAAAACCCACAATGACAGCTCTCAACCTCCCAAATCCACTATTTCGTCCAGAGATAAAGGAAGGGAGCAGAGGGCCTTTGATTTTGATTAGGCAGAAAAGGCAAGCAATATATGTTTTCTAGAAAGGAGTGATGGACTTTATGGCATAAGTGTTGAATTAAACTGTCTGCCAGCTTCCTCAGAAGCACATGCAACACCGCTCAATGAATATACATCCTGAAAGACAAAAGAGGCCTGAATCCACTGCTGAGTGCCACACTGATATGTAGGTTTGCTTTGGAGGACTGCTTCTGGTGACAGTCTTCTTGTTTGCAGCTCTAAAATGCAAAAGCAGAGACAAAATATATATTAGTCCTAGATACCCAGGCCAAACCCGAAACTTGTCAGGCAGAGATTGCAAGAATTAGAAGGGAAATGTCAAACTAGACCTCACAGATATACGACTTGTCTGTAAAAACACATTCAGGCTTTTTAAAAGGGTTAGGATATTTAGGAGGGAAAATAAAGGGTATTTATGCAGAGGATGGACTCACATTGGAATAGCTGCTAGTAGGATTTGCTCCCCATGTCCATGGAGGAAGAACTGATGATGAGTGGTAAAGAGTGGCATCATTTACAGCTGTTCTTGTTTGCCTGGATTCCACTTCAAGTCTCTTTATCTGAACCAGGAAAAACAACCCCCCCCCAAAAAAACCCCACCGCAAAACAAAAAACCAAAACTAAGCAGTTTCCTCTGCAGCAATTGTACACAAAGATGCAGTGAATCATGTCTCTAGAGGAGACAAGCATCCCATGCCATGGACATGAACAGGGTGAGCAGGCTCAAAAGCTTAGCAAAATGGGTGCATAACAGTGATTTCTGCAGACAGGGATAGGTGAGCACAGTGTGGATGGGATTACCAGGAGAGAAAATAGACAAGAAACCTTGAAGAGCACTGAAGGGCAGATTAAACTGAAAGGGATCCTGTGCTTTACATCAAAACCAGGAGATGACCCAAGTGCAAGGGAAGATATTTCAGTCAGTGGGGACAGCAGGACTTTATAACCGAATATCTACTGTCTTGTAAAACTAGAAATGTTGTACCTGAGATATCCAGAAGGCAGGGAAAGGGTTTACTTTAAAAAGCTGTGAGGTCATGGGAAGTGCTTTCCATTTTGACCCTTGCAAAGATCATCAGTGCCACATCCTGTGACATTTAGGTATGTAACATGACGGCTATTGGAGAGTGAACAGATGGCTTCATCTTCAGGTCAGTGACTAGGTCAAAAAAGACTAAATTAGCTGATGAAAGAATGGCAAGTTGTTGTTCTGGGAATAAAGCATCTCCATCACTGCCTAGATGGAAAGTACTTTGTTTTTCTGGCAGATCACAGTCTACTTAAAGGATTCTTCCATGGAAACAAAAGCCAGCTGACCAACGTAACCAGCCAGCTGCTCTGCTGGGTTTTATTCTTTTCCGTGTAGGAAATAGTTTATAAGGTGAGGGCTAATGGAGACGTTCTCCATCTGGCAATGACTGGTACTGCAGAGATTGAATCACAAGAAAAGAAAAGATATCTCCCCCAGAAAAGGGAAGGGGTAGCTTGAACACAACACATGCTGTATGCACAATACATGCTATTGTACACTCAGAGGCCAAGAATTATATCAAATGCATGGGATGTTTTTTACCTACAGTCTTTGCAGAGGTGACAAGAATTCCAAGGGTTCATTGGCAAAGTTTCTTGCAAGGAATCATCTCCCCTTGTCCTTCCTCTGGATCATTGGGTTCCTCAGGATATAGAATTTGCCTCTTCTGAGTCATGTGGGACACATGAACCCAAAAGAGAAAGGAGATCCATAGTGAGCTCAGTGGCCTCCACTGCTATCCCCAGAAACAAGCCCTAAAAATTGTGGATTTTGAAAAGAAATGAGCGCAAACATATGAAGACTTTCTGAGCAAGAATAGACTTAAATGTACTCAAGCATTTTCCATACAGTCCAGCTTCAAATGAGCAAGCAGAAAGAAGCAGCTAAACATGGAGGAGCTCAGCCTAAGTAAGAAGGCCCAGTCAGCACCCATGAGCGATGTTAGATTGACCATCAAGCACCTGTCTTGTGTAACCAGGGGGCCACCAGGCCCCCCGGCCTTTGATCCCCTCCACCATTCACCCAGCGTGCACCATGGGGACTCACCAGTGATGAACAGGAGGAGGATCCCTCTGCCCAGCTGGGCACAGCTTAGGGCTTCTGCCTTTCCTGGGGCCTGTTATAAAGGGACATGGGCAGTGAGCGTGAAGTGGCCACACTTGGGGTGGGAGGAGACTTCAGCAGCATCCAGGTGCTGTGGGTTTGGGGGATAAAAGGGGCAAATGCAGTGTGGGCTGGAAAAGGGGTGGATATGATGGGAAAGGGGAGGTGGTGCTGAAAGGAGGGAGATGGTGAAGAAAAGGATGGAGAGGAAAGGGGGAAGATGGAGGAAAGGAGAGATGGAAAGAAAAGGAGGAAGACAGGGGAAATAAATGAAGACAAAAGGTGGGGAGAAGTGGGATAAAAAAATAACAAAAATGAAAACTGTACTGTTCAAACAACAACAAAATGGTGGTCCTAGTCTGGCAAGGGGCTTGGATTGGACAGTCTTTTGAGGTCCCTTCCAGCCTCTAACATTCTGTGATTCTGCGTGACATGATTAATGAGTGCTTGGAAAAAGATCTGGATTGATTTCTTTTGAACTATGCCTCAAGTTACAATGGATGTGAGCCTGACGTAGCCGTTGATGAGCAGGAAGATAACACTCATTTGGCCTTAATCTATCCTGTCCCTGGAGAAGAAATAAAGCTAGCCTCTCAAATAAAAAACACTTGCTTTCATGCAAAGGATGAGCGCTGTATAGAGACCAACCACATAAAAAATGCCAATAGCTGACAGTCTACATTACCTCTAGATATTGTCTGAAAGAAATTGGTCTCTCAAAGTGGTGGATGAGGCTTAAGGCTGTATTAAGACAGCACATCTACCCAGTGATGTTTAAATATCGGCGCTCAGGCCCCTCTTGCATGAAGGAGATGAGACCAGACATGTGAGTTTGTGCTTGGGCCCAGGACAGAGGCACCTTCTGAATTCTTTAGTTTGACAACAGAGACACCACTGTCTGTGGAGAACAGGTATGAAATAGGTGACATGAAAGAGCCTCCATTTTTTAGTGTAGAGCACACGAAGTCCATCTAATAATCTCAGTTATTAGTGCAATGAAGGGATTGAATAAAAACATTGCAGAAGTGTTAACATCGTGGGGATTATGGTATGCAACACCTTCGTTTTCTGTTGTTTGGTTGTTGGGTTGTTTTTGGTTTTTTTTTTTTTTTTTTTTGTTTGTTTGTTTTTTTTAAGCTCTGTGGTAAATAAGGAAACAGGTTCCCACCTGCAGTGCTGTGAGCAGTGTTTGGTTTTCTTCAACCAAGCAGTCTCTTTGCTCAAGGATTTCTTTTTTTTCCCCCCCTGCCTCAGTTCAAGCCCTGAGGAGTCTGATCCTTCTTGGGTAAACTCATTCCTTGGATGTATGAAGTTATTTCCTTTTACTCCCTTTTCTTTGCTTCAAGGAGAACAAATGAGAAAGGCTGGCTCAAAAGCTGTGGTAGTCTGAAGACTTTCGTCTGCTCCCTGGAGGTGCATCAGTCAGTGCAGTAGCTCTGGGGAAACATTTGTGATTGTGTTGGTGCCAGATACATGCCACAACCCAACCAGCCCTAGTTTTGAACCTGCAAAGCACTGTTGGAGGAAGATATCAAGACCCAGTCAGGGCAGCTGAGCTAATCTGCAGATGGACACACATAACAAAGTGGAGACACCTCTTCTATCATCCCCTCTACTTTCTACCATTGGGCCGAGAGGTCAGGAAGAAGATCATGGAATGGGAGAGCATAAGAGCAAATTCATAGTTTGCTGGTTTGTGTTTTCAACAGCAGTAAAGAAATCCCCATCCCAGTCAGCCGTTCAGCTGTGTGTGCAGCAAGGTGGGTGCTTGTGCTTGTGCAGAGGCTGCACAGGACTGCAGCCTTCTTGCCAGCACCTTTTAATAAGGAGATCAAAAAAGCAAGGTTTGTCTGAGCAGCTGCTTTTTGGAGTCGGCTCTGTCTGTCATTTTTGGGGAGGGGCGGGGGCAGGGAAATTGGGTTGGATGGCAGATGGTGTGAAACAGGAAGGGAGGCAGTGTTTGTTTGCAAACACGGCGAGGTGTCGTTCCATTATTGCCCGGCGCTCCTGACAAAATCAGTGTGGGAGCTTTCCGCCAGCTACCGCAGCCCAGCGATGCTGCACGGCAGATGAATCAACGCCAACCAGGGAGCAGGTCCCTGCCCCAGAAGTCCTCTCTGCGAGTGTGATGAGCAGGAGCAAACGTGACAGAGATTCGCTGCCAGGCACGAACGAGGCCGGTGGTGCCCTGTATTTCAAGGCTAGCCCGAGGTGCCAGCAGCGTGCCTTTACCCAGCCTGTGTCTCTAGCTTGCTCGTTTCTCCCCCTCGCCGTACTCGGAGATGGAGTGATATCTGCAGGGAGAGAGAAACGCCAGTCACCGACGTGTTAGGAGGCAGCGAGCTTGTGGCTCGTTGAACCCACATATCGAGTTTCAGGAGTTTGGGACCAGTGATCCCAGGGAGTAGGGCTGCGGAGGAACATCACAATCCTCCAGTGGTGGTACAATAGGGGCAGCACTCACGTCTGCAGCCATGGCAAGTCCCCACCAGGCGGTAGCCTTGTTGCAGACGCCAAAATAGACCCTGTCTCCATGGGGAGCATCCCATAACACTAGCACCCACTTGGGCATGGGGTTGCTGAAGCCTCTGCAACCTTTGCACAGAAGGTGTAGCTACTGAGAGCCGCTATAAACCAAGGTTGAACTCAGGAATATGACATGTTTAAGAAGGTCTGCTTTGCCATGATCACAAGTTTACTGATAGTGGAGCTAGGAAGGATGCCAGAGGTTTTAACCTCCCCTATAAATCCCCAGGTCACACTCCTCCTGGCAATGTTGATGGGTTTTGAGTCACCATCCCTGGTACAGGAGTGGGCACTGTGAGATCTATCAGTGCTCTGCTGAGCCGAGGGTGGTTGGCATCTCTGTACCTTCAGCCCCATGGCATGGTGGATGCTAGGGAGTTAACACCTGACTAAACTTGGGGCTACATCCAAGGCTCCTACAAGGACTGAGGACGTTAAGGAATAAAGAAGAGATTTCAGGTTTTATGAGCACCATCCTAAGTGGCCACAGGTCTTCAGGACTTTCTCACCTCTCCAAGGACTTTCTCACCTCTCCATGGTTTTGTAGGTTTTTTGGTTGGTTTGTTGTGGTGTGAGTTTTTTGTTTTGGTTTTGGTTTTTGTTTTTTGTTTTTTTTTTTTTCTGAAAACATGGCGGTTTAGGATGTTGCTGCTTGTATTTCTTCTTTCTTCTCCTGCTGGGAGAGCCAGGACTGATGACTCAGAAATTGCTAAAAACATCATGCTCAGCACTGCCACAATCAGGAGACTGGTTTAAAAAATCATGAGATTTATACCAAATAGAAATAAATTTGTTTCCCTTTTCCTCTGGTGTTTTTTAGTCAGAGGTCATTCTTCAGTCCTCATCTCTGAGGAATGCCTTCTTTTATTTCATTTGTTTATCAATGGAGAATGAGATTTCCATCTTGTCTCCAGAAAGGAGGGCTTGAGTGCAGCAGCAAGTCTCTCGCATTTTGGATGGAAAACAGGAGCACTGCTCACATCCAAGTGCAGGAAATACCAGGAAGGATGAATGCAAACACCCAACTCTGCACCACTAGGTCTTATATGAATATTAATGCTGAAGGCAACACTGCAGTGAGTCAAGATCCAGGGAGCCAGGTTGTCTCCAGATCCCGTGACCACTTGCCAAAAGGAAAAATGAGTGAACTCTCATTGGCTGGATATTGTACTTTAACGAACAATCAGAAGGCAACTAGCTGGAAAATAACTAGACCTTTAACAGCCTTGGTGCTTAATTTACCATGTACTTTTTCTTACATTCTCCCTCTCATTGCTGACATTATATCAGCATGGTCGCCTCTCTGACACCGGTTTTATTCAAATATCGCTGTTTCATCTCGCCTCTGCTGCTCACCCTGGTTCCCTGAGCTGTTACACTGGGTCTGCCTCACCTGTCAGAGAAGCCCTTCACTGCCTCCTCAATCACAACCCATTAGGAAAGGCTGCATGCCAGACACCTTCCTCTCCGTACTTGTGTACCATACTTACACCATGGACCAAGTGTCAGCTGCTCTATCAGACCTGAGGCTGGTTACACTGCCGCTGAGCTCACCCTGCCTAGGTGGAGGGGACCATGCATGGTGACTGTTTGGAGTAATTTAAATCCATGATATATGTGTTCTTCACAGTTTAATTGCATTGAGGAATCTCTCACTCTGGCAGTGTCTAATCTCTCAACATTTCACATGCTCTGCCTGTGCAGTGTCAGAAGATGAATAGCCCATTCATATGAGGAGTGCTTCACATCCAGATATGCTGACTTACAATGCTGATAGACTGGAGCAAGAGATGAAGGATAGCAGTAGGAACTGGGTAACTTGTGCCTACTAAACTTCATCGGTTCAAAAGCAGAATGCAGTCTCTGTTTATCTGTAAATGATGACATTTTCACTCACATGGCTTTTTCCTTGCATCTTCCAGCAGATCTCTTTCCTATTTGCTAGTCTCTAAAAGAGCTACGAAGCATATCTTTGCCTTCAGGGCTTGCAGGGTGGTGTTGCAGGAGCCAGCATTGGCAGAACAGGCTATTGAGGAAACCTGAAAGATTCCTCTAGAATATGTATGTGAATATTGTTACTATTTGGCACTGAATCTGTCACCTGAAATGCCTGAGATTTTCTTAATGGTGCATACAAATTTCACTGGCTCATTTTCTCTGTTCTCCTTAAAATATGTTTGTTCTTGAATATTGCAGAGCTGAGGACCTAGATTAATTTTTTTTTTTTTGTTTTTTGTGGGTTTGTTTGTTTTGGTGGTGGTTTTTGTTTTTTTTTTTTTTTTTTTTGGGGGGGTGTGTTTGGCATTGTAACAAATAGGAAGAGATCACACCGTACCATCAGAGAGGGTGGGAGGAAAGAGGTGATTTTATCCTCATCTGAGGAACTAACAGGTTAAAAAATTTGCCCAAGGTCATACAGATAGTCTGTATCATCAGAGCAGGGTACTCATAAACAGGTCTTTTTTTCAGGATTTTGATCATAAGGACAAGTTTTATCATAGTAATCTGCTATGTACTGAAATATACTACTTACCTCTAGAACAGGTAAAACTTCCTTACAAAGGATATTTGTAAGGTACACATCCTCATCTTGTCAGCAGATCTGCTGTGCATGACTCCCAATTGTCTTCTGTAATTTACATATTTGCACTGAAGAATAAATGAAAAAGCTCATCTGTATTGAGATGTGATACAGCACTGGCAAGAAAAGTCATATCAGTCATACATAAGTTAATAAATAGATAAATGGAAGCACAAATCAGAAGCTGGCTGATCTGAAATCCCAGTGCTTATGAGTCAACAAATATGAAGATTCAGTGGAAGAAGGAGAAGGGAATACATCTCTCACTGAAATCATAATGTCCTGTTTATTCTGACCATCCAAATGATAGCTAGTAAATCTTATTTGATTGCCTAATAAATGTTAACTTATACAAAAGAGAAGCAGCTCTAGCTGAGTTTGAGACTTAGCCTAGAGCAGTCCTCAGTCACTCTGGGACTGGTTAAAAGGAGTCTCCTGCACAGCTGCTCCTTGGTGATTGACTCTAGCCATAATTTTCAGTCTGGAGGCTTTCTGTCAGGATCATATGAAAATTTTTGAAATTTTGGAAACGTTGCTGAGAGAAGAAAACCTCTTTTGGCCCACATCTATTCTTGAAGTCTGAGGTCAGGAAACAGTGCATGGAATCAGGAGGAAGCATCAGTTCTTGTGTGTCAGTTCTTACAGCCTTATGAAACTTGTCTTGCATGAACATGTGATGTAATTACATATGTTTGAGCAGTCATACAAATGAAAGGCAGGAAGAGAGGCCTGTCTGCCATAACCCAGGTGTGGATCAGGGGAGGGTGAGTGTATTCAGCTGTGAGAAATGCAAATGACCCTTCACTCCAACCTACCAGCTGAAGTTATGCTCCAAATGTTCATTTTCCTGGGTTGAAGTTTCCTGGCTGTATCCCTCTGCCACTTCACGAATGGTCTTGGAAATATTGATTAAACAGATCTTAAATTAAATCTTTTTCTTCTCCTGAGAAGACATGAAGATAGAAAATTTGGATTTACTTTTTTTTTTTTTTTTAAATGTGGAAATCACGATTAGAAGTGGTGATCTGTGTTTGAATAGACCAGCAAACAACTGCCTTTAAAAGAAGGGACGGGACTTGGAAATGGATCTAACAATACGATTGCTTGTTTATCATTGTAGCAAGTAATGTGATGAGATGCTGTCTACTTTAATTTCCACTAATTTGGCAAGTCACTGGAGGTCCAGATTTTCAGAAGATGTTGGAGGTTTTTGAGCGCATCTGAAAATCTGGCTTTTATTTTAGATTTCTAAATGGAAAACAAACACTTGGAGAATAATTTAGCCCAGTTGTGATGCTGAGCACTTAGACATTTGGCCTTCAGTTCTCTAGAAAATCTGGCTGCTAACATGTTTAAGACTGAGAAAAGCGGGGCTAGAACATCAAGCCAAAGGAAACAATTTGTCTTGTAATGACAGAGTTGAGAGGTAGACGATATTCTTTTCAATAAGTACACTACCTAGGCCTGGATGATCTCTGCTTCCAACTAGATGAGGATATAAAGACACTGGTAATGAGATTCATTACAGCAGCTTTCTAATCTCTTTTGCTACAAAATACATTACATTTGGAATTTAACTGTGTGTGCAGCACACCAGGTGGCCAAGCTGCTTTTACTGGGAGAAAATAAAGAAGCTGAAATGCACTGCTATATAGTGCTCTTAATGCCTAATAATGTCATAGAGGAAGAAGTATGTTCTTGCTCTCTGTTGCTGATGACTGCCGAGTGAAGCACATGTTATACAAAGTCACATATGCTGGAGAATAACGCTGCTGCGGGAGCCCTTAGCTCACTGGTATGTGACACTGCAATGTGATTAGGGAAGAAATTACATACTGACAAAGAGCCTTCCCCCATTTTGCGAGTGAGAGAGAAGAATTACCCCCTTGGAAATGTTATGTCTGAGTGAATTTACTTTTCCACGGGCTGATATTCTTCTAAGGAAGAAGGATGTTCTAGCTGTTGCTCAGCAGAATGGATTTTTTTTTTCTTTTTTCTTTTACTTTATTGGACAGAGGTGGTGTTAGGGTTGTGGACCAAACTCCACCTTGGTTGAAGTAAGGACAATTTCACCAATTTCAGGGGAATTTCAGTCCGAGATTCATGTTGCACTAAATTTGAATGTGGAGACTTAAAAATAGGTCTTCTAGTTCACATTCCTATCTCTGAGGTGTTCTTGCTAACGGTGGAGGTGTGTTGACATGGCAACTCCCTAAATCTATCCCTGAATGCTGTAAGCTTAGCTCCTGGCCTACCAGGACTTGAAACTCTTCTGACTGAAAGACTAACTCAAGGCTTTATATCCACTGAGGGTGATACTTTATCACACAGGTGAAGCTTGCTGTGGTGGCTTTTTCTCCTAATCTATAAAGGTCCTTGGAAATTTAGCATTTTAATTTAACAAGACCAGAGCTAGGCTGCTCATCTATAGCATTTGGTGACAACCAAACTGCATCAAACACCATTTCTCCCCTTCCAGTCTCTAAGCTCATCATGATGCAGTAATTTACTATTTAGTTTCCCCCTTCTTCTTTTTGGTGCCTAGTAGAATTACTGCTCAGTTTTGATAGGAAGCTACGGATGGGCTACAAAACACAGTGTGAGTGCTAAATGCTCTTTCCAGGTGTTTGCCACTTTTTGTCATGGGATGGGATCCAGTTGTTGGACAGATACTTTGCAGTTTTGTTTATTGTATTTCCTACTTGAAGGATTGTGCTCCATATTGACTGGGAGAAGGTGGTTGTAGAAAGAAAAAATACACCAAATTTTGGTGTTTTTTGGACTGTTTACAGATTCTTGTGACTTACTGATTAAAGCTGGATATGTAAAAACGCAGGGCTGGAGGTATCTACACAGGCTGACATTGTGTATCACTTCAACACAAACAATGATACACCAGGACTTCTGCCTTCTCCAGAGCTTGTGGATGTTCACAACACAGCCCATGGGCTAGCTTGGTGTCCTCATAATCTCCTCTCCCTTACCCTTCTCCTACAAATTCATACCCCTCTTAAAGCTGTGGACCATGTGGGTTTCTCTGCCAGTTTGCTGTGTTAGGTCCCAGCAAGCCTGGATAACCCCCTAAGAGTGACTAAAATCCACCCAACTCTCACCATTTAGTGACTATGTACTCACATGTGTCATGTTATCTAGAAGGTCTGCTTCCACCTCATCCTGTAAAGGACACTTGCCTGTCATTGCATTTTGGTGACATATTGGATATCTTCTCAGTATTTCTTTACTGATGTCATGGATGTTGCTTAGAACCAAACAAGAAATTAAGTTATTGAAATAGGTAGGTCAGTGGAGCATAGATTCACCTGAAAAGACAGCAGGAATCTGAGCAAGCAGATAAAACCTGACTTCTGGGTTTGTCCTCAAATAGAGCTAAGCAGTGACCATACTCTCTTTGTGACCTGTTTCTTCATCATGTGACCAGACATGAGCCTTTGTGTAGTCAACATTTAGATGTCTCCCAGTCCTTGCTGGATGTCATATAGAATCATAGAACGCTTTAGGTTGGAAGTGACCTCAAAGATCACCCAGTCCCAACCCCCTGCCATAGGCAGGGACACCTCCAACTAGTACAGGTCTCTCAAGGCATTGTCCAACCTGGCCTTGAACACCTCCAGGGAGGGAACATCCACAACCTCCCTGGGCAACCTGCACCAGTGTCTCACCNGGCTTCCTCTGGACTCGCTCCAACAGTTCCATGTCCTTTTGGTGTTAGAGGCTCCAGAACTGCACACAGTACTCCAGGTGAGGTCTGATGAGAACAGAGTAAAAGGAGAGAGGAATTTCCCCTTATGGGACTGCAGGATATCTAAGTTAGGTGCATGTGCAATCTCACCTCTTTGGTCAATCTAAAGGAAAGAGGAAAAAAAAGAAAAAAAGAGTAAAATATAGACCACTGTGGGTAGCAATTCATGGAATACTGTCACCATACAATTTTAAGGCAAAATCCAAGGGGCACATGTCAAAATGTCACTGTATGAAATACTGAAGAGTTATTGCTATCAGACATTTTTCTATTTGCACAATACTTCCATGCCATGTTAATTGTGTAGAGCACAACTGATGATCTCTTGGAGCTTTTCAAGCAGTGCTAAGCAGTTCTACAGAAATGCTTGGACAGAGGGACCAGCGTTCAAGCTCTAATTCATGCAAACATAAGCTGCCATGCAGTAAAACTGCCATTCTGGTGTGCTTAGCCGTGCAGTTATGGCTGCATACCAAAGTATGAATAAGAGCACTTTCACTCCTGTGTTTGTGCAAGAGGCACCAGTGAAAATCTCTGTGCTCTGTAATTGGCTTATGCAGTTGAAAGGTAGGATGAGATGTGGTCCTGGCAGTGTGAAGAGCAGATGAGGAGCCAGGATTCTTTTATTCATAGCTGCAACAGTCGGTGAGTGAGCAGCCCTGATGTCAGCATAGGTTTGTATAAACTGGTTGAGCTAATTACATGGGAATGGGTGCTGATTTGGGAAAGATCAGCTTCTATTAGTGGCAAAATCACAAACAGGAAAAGCAGCTGACTTAGTGAGATTGCTCACAGCCAGCAGGTTGCCTGGGTCTAGGCATGACTAAAGAGCTTCTGTGGAAATTCAGGAACTAAGGGGAGAAATTAATATACAGGGAGGTTAACAGGTGCCCACTGGAGCCCTCTTAATTGGCAAGTAGCCCTGTGGAGGCTGGGACATGTTAAACAATTGTCCTGGTAATCCACAGCACAGCTAGGATGAAAGTGTTTGCATCTGTCTTCTGAATCCCTTAAAGAATAAACAGTGGACAAAGTTCAATAAACAACCAGTTCAAATCTTGCTGTGGAGGCATGAGGAAAACAGCTATGAGGCAACGCTTTGCAAAGAGGTGAAAATCACACAGAGACACAGGCCGGAACTGATGTCTGCTCTGGAAAGATTTACTGGCACTTTGAGGTGAAGTGTTTTGGGCAGGACAGGTGATTTTTTTGTTCATGTTCTGAAGCAGGATTTAGAAGACTTCCAAGAGCTGAACCTGCCTTCAATGCTCATTTGGTGGGACAGAAATGAACATCAGTTCATAATAATGTCAAACCCTAACGTGCTCATGAGATGTATGAAGAGGAATTGCAGCTTGTGCTGCAAGTTCTCTGCTCCTGTGTCTGAAGTACATGGCATTCACTGCAGCAGATTTTTTTTTTTTTTTTTTTTTTTGTTCTCCACAGCCTTCCTCACCACCCATTACCTCTTTCTGTTGGAGAAAAGTTTTGTGTCCTTAAATGACCAGCAGCTAAAAGTATGCCCTCGCTGAACCATCATTATAGTTCCTTGCAAATGAAAGTACTTTTCTAAACTCCTGGAATGAATCTACTGTATAATGTAGTCAAGAAACTTCATATCTGGGGTAACTGGACCAGTCAGCTTGGTCCTAGCTGAATAGTAGGGATCAGACTCTGTGGCAGGATGAGCCCAAGCAGAGACAGCTTGGGGATACCTACAGGAAAGAGCTGTAATCCATCCATCCCTCTGGTTGAATATCTAGTCCAGCTCTGGTGGATAAGGTTCATGGGGTGATATGTGGGGAGGAGGTAGGCTGTGATGTGCAGTTTGATGTATGGGTGGGTGAGCTTTTGAGGGGATGTGATAGATGCAAACCACGGTGGGATCTGTGGAGTCACACATAGGAGGGCAGTGGTGCCATGTCTGGGGCTGAGGGAGGTGAATGGAGGGCTATGGAGTTGTGTAGTGGGGTCAGGCTTCAATTACAGACATTGTAGTTGATGTATGTGGGATAAACATTGCTGTGACATTACTGTCCTTGAAAAGCAAAAAGTTTCAGTGTCTCTTTTTTAGCCAAAATGGAGATCTCTGAGCCTTGTGGATATAACACCCTTGTCATGTTTAATGAGATACGTGTGAACTGCTGGCTTTCCTGCAGCCTACCTGCATTTTCACCTAAGCCGTTATGCCAGGCCCCTTATCATGGCAACACTTTGCTGTTTGCACTTAGCTGATGGCTTGTCAAGACAGTGCACGGGAATGTCACCACACAGCTTGTCACCATGCTGTCAGAGTGGAAGCAGGTGGGAGTGACGTGCAGGTCTCCCTGCCCACCTCATGTCTGCTCTGCTGCTCACAGAAACATCCCCATGACTCCTTCCAGCTCTTTTTTACCTCTTGCAGCAGGTGAGGATGCTCCATTTGTCTCTTGTGGGTCAGAGGATGGAGTTTAGCCTTTCCCTGCTGTGGCATCATGATTCCCAACCACAGGGCAGCAGCATGTGGAAGGACACCCAGTCTGCTATGAGCATCGAAGAGGAGGCAGCATACTCAAATGCCCTGTGGATGTGGGTATTGATTTCTGCAGTGAAAAAAGAAAAAGGATAAAAATCTTTCCTCACAATCTCATTCTCTACCATTGTATACAAGTGCAACACCAGTTAAAGACAGAAATAACACTGCTGACCTTGTTGCACGTCAATATTTGGCCCTTGCAAGGTTGTTTCTCTTAGGCTGAGCAAGCAGCAATGTAGGACAGGTATGGGATTGATGTTATTTTTTTTTAATTCATTAAAAAATGCCAACAAAATAGTTGTTTCCCTAAATGCAGTGAGGGAAATGAACAGGTAGCCTGCTTGATCTAAGAAGCTCTTGTAAGCAACTGAGCTACAAACAATTTGTCATTTTTTTCCTTTCTTAAGACCCTGTTCTCATGAGACTTTATGTTACCAGCATAAAGCCATGTTACCAGCATAAAGCCTTGTCTAAGCATGGCCAAAATCAGGGAATTACTTCTTTAGGAGACTTCAGACCCCGTCAGAGCGAGCTAATATGGGGTGAACTCACGGGCAGCACTGCACAGTGCTCTTGGATCAGCATGAGTCCTGGCAGAGGTCTTGGCTACAATGGGGTCAGGCTTGGTAAATCATCCAAATCCTCTATATCTTGGTGAGTTTTTCCCCAATGTCTGCTAGTGTTATTACAGCAAGCAGTGAGTACCTGGCAGAGTGGGGAATGGACCCTGCATGTCTTGCTGCCACTCATCCCTCCTCCCATAGCACTCAAATATGAGTGTGGAGGACCTTGACTGTGCAGATGAAAGCAGCAGTGAGGGTGTAGGTATTTATAGATAGAGCCTTAATGCAGGAGCAGCTCTCATCAAATCAGTCAGGTTGCTGGTGGGTCTGGTTGTAAACAAAGCTAATGCTAAATTGCCATCAAGTTTCAAAAGGACAGTAGTGTGAGTAAACACCAGTTTATGGTTGTGGTGGGCTTTGAATGAAGTGACCTCTGCCCCTGGCCTCCAAGGAAATGAGATGGCTAGGTGGGAGCTGAATCAAACAAGTTTCAGTTATGCCTCTTGAACATAAAGAGCATGCCAAAATATTATACTTAGAAAGGGAAAAGAACTACTTGCCATGATTTGAAACTCTCTCACCTGCCTCCTAAGTACTTTTAAAACAGGAGTGGAACGTCTGACCTTTATCTTGCATGAAGAATGGGTTAATTTCCTGTGGAAGTAGGAGCAGGGCCAGCCTCAAAAGCACAGAGCTGTGTGCAACAGTGGATATGTATGCTCTGTTGCATGCAGTTTGTCCTCCAGAAATGCTGGCTGATTCTTAGCTGCTTTCCAAATTTTGGTCATAGGAAGGTCACTGTGATCTTTACTCCTGTATTCAATTGGGTGAAGATTTATGCTGAAGAATTCTTCTGCCTAGGTCTAGCTTTGCAGAACGTGTTTGGCTGTCCCATGGAGGTGGACAAAGTGTGGTTACTTGTAGGAAAACCTCCTGCTGCTAGCCCTATGGGGCCAATGTTCCCAGAGACAGGAGCAAGTCCCTACGTGAAACATAGTGCAGGATTTACATCCATGTAGCTTCAAATGGGATTCATCCGGCCTAGTTTATGTCTCTAAAGGACAGTTTTAGATGCAATCCCAGGCAGAATTTTACTTTGAAGCAATCAGTCTGGGCATCTTTTATAGCCAATGAAGGGAGAAAAAGAATCCTTCAAGAAGTGTCCACAGAGGCCTTGAACAGTTTAAGCTCATGTCTGACCACCAGAAAGAGAAACCTCCGGCCCTAACCTCTAATTTACAAAAATATAAATTATTTGTGAACACACCCAAATCAACTACTTCAGGTCTGTTCTTTTATCTTAAATGGTACAAGTATGAGGAGGAGGCAGTGTGCTGCTGCAAGAATTAACACCAGCAGGATTTCTTCATGTCCCTACTTTTTCTAGCTCCAGGGGGGACAATGATCTGCATGGATGATGAGTCAAGGTTTCTGATGCTACTTTCCTCATGTAAGCATGGATCTAGTTAAGTGTAGATTTAGATCAAATCCTAGGAGGGTGAGAGTGACCTGAAGTAGACCCTGCTTTAACTGAATTGAAAGACCCTGGAATCAGTCAGCAGCTAGAAGCTTTTCAATGCTTTTAGAATTTTTTTTTGTTTGTTTCTTTGTTTGCTTTGGTTGGTATTTTTACACAGTGTAGCTTAGCTGGTCCTTCTCAGACCTTCAGCATCTCCTGTGGGCAATGATTGCTGGACCAATGTATCCACATAAAAGTTTTGACCTCTGTGGGATTGTGTGAATGTGTCTTTCTCAAATTTCCCTTGAAATATGGCCATATCCCTGGATTCAATTTGCCTGGACCTGGCAGAGAGTGGGATGACAACATGAAGGATTTATGGGATGTGCCTTGCATGTCTCTGAAGTCAGCATCCTCACGATACAGGGACAAAATCTGGTCCTGTTTGCAGTAACCTCAGGCTTGTCTCTGTATCTTGTAACACCCTCAGAGCTACACAACAGACCTGTTTATTGCTTCTTTCTCTTTGACCTGTGGCTTGTGTTCTGAGATTCATGCAATGCAGTGAGGAGGGCTTCTGGAGAGCAGTATTATTAAAGAGCTGGAGGGCAGATGCATACGAGACTCTAGCCCAGAGAAAAGCCCCTGTAGTTTGACTCCATCGGGGCAGCAGGGTATTGAGAACAAGGGAAAACAGCCTGCTGTAGGATGCCATCCGGTTTGTAGGGCAGACAAATGCACCTAATCTTGGTCAGGGCTGTAAAAGCAGCATTGCTAGGCTGGAGGAGAGGAATGCG
>VWYK01121619.1:0-10172 GCA_013399775.1 Semnornis frantzii
TCTTGGAGTGAGGAACCCAAAGCAGAAGCCTCAAGGTGTGGCCTCTCCAGTGTTGAGTCCAGGGGACAATCATTTCCCAGGTCCTGCTGGCCACACTGTTGCTGACCCAGGCCAGGATGCTGATGGCTTTGTTGGCCACCTGGGCACACACAGGCTCCTATTCAGCCAGCTGTTGACTGATATTCCCAGGTCCTTCTCTGCTGGGCACTCTTCCCAAACCTGGAGTGTTCTGGGGTTGTTGTGAACCAAGCGTAGGACCCAGCACTTGGCCTCGTTGAATCTCACAGAACTGACCTCAGCTCATTGACCCAGGCCTGTCTGGGTGCCTCTACAGAGCCTTCCTCCCCTCCAGCATTGTTGTGAACCAAGCGTAGGACCCAGCACTTGGCCTCGTTGAATCTCACAGAACTGACCTCAGCTCATTGACCCAGGCCTGTCTGGGTGCCTCTACAGAGCCTTCCTCCCCTCCAGCAGACCACACTCCCACCCAGCTTGGTGTCACCTGCACAGAACACATCAATCCCACCCAGACACAGCTGTGACCCTCCAGCCCAACTATTTACATGAGGTGAAGCTGGAACCACAGAATCACCAAATCATAGATTCATTTTGGTTAGAAAAGACCTTCAAGATCCATCATCTTCCAGAGTGATGGACTGAAGTTTAATAATTTCATATATAACACATAGCAATAGCATCAGGATTTAGAGCAGGCAACCACTGTATGGTCCCTGCAGGGAGGAGAAAAGTCAGGGGGTTAATCAGAAAATAACAAATTACATACATGAGGCCTCTGGGAGACACTGCTCTGTGAATAATTACCCCTGCAAGCCAAAGAGAACAGAACAATCACTTCACAGGAAGCACAGAAATATAACATGCCCTAAAAATAACCATCTTGTGACCATGGTGAGCCAGACCTTCCAGCAGACAGACCATGGAGTCCTAGAATGGCTTGGGACCTTAAGGAACATGTAGTTCCAACCCTCCTGCCATGGAAGCTACTTCCTGCTAGGGCAGGCTGCTCAAGGCCCCATCCAGCTGGGCTTTGAGTACTATTTTGATGGTGTGATCACTAGCAAGTGAAATCAAACTGTTTTGATAGTGAGATCTTGTGGCTGTGTCTTTGCTGCCAGCTTCACTACCCTGAACTCTCTTCTTTAGAGTCATAGAACAGTCTGGGTTGGAAGGCACCCCCAAAGCTCATCCAATCCAACTCCCCCTGCAGTCAGCAGGGACATCCTCAGCTAGATCAGGTTGCCCAGAGCCCTGTTGAGCCTATGGCCAGCAGATGGAGGGAGGTTCTCCTCCCCCTCTACTCTGTCCTGGTGAGACCTCACCTGGAATATTGCATCCAGTTCTGGGCTCCTCAGTTCAGGAGGGACAGGGATCTGCTGGAGAGAGTCCAAGGGAGGCCTACAAAGGATGCTGAAGGGGGTGGAGCACTGCCTGATGAGGAAAGGCTGAGGGACCTGGGGCTGGTTAGCCTGGAGAAGAAAAGACTGAGAGGGGATCTGATCAGTGTCTATATATCTGAGGACTGGGGGTCAGGAGGGGGGCACAGGCTCTGCTCGTTTGTGACCTGGGATAGGACAAGGAGCAATGGATGGAAGCTGCAGCAAAGGAAGTTCCACCTCAACATGAGGAAGAACTTCTTGACTGTAAGGGTGGTCACAGAGCCCTGGAACAGGCTTCTCAGAGAGGCTGTGGAGTCTCCTTCTCTGGAGACTTACCAGCCCTGTCTAGATGTGTTCCTGTGTGACCTGCACTAGATTCTTTGGTCCTGCTCTGGTAGGTGGATTGGACTTGATGATCTCTGGAGGTCCCTTCCAACCCCTAACATCTTGTGAGCCTCTGATCTCCAGGGACAGGGCCCCAGCCACCTCCCTGGACAACCTGCTCCACTGTCCCACTGCCCTCATCATGAATTCAGTACAAGTACATGTAGATAAACCACAACCAGCAAGCCCAAGTGCTGTACCAGGCACCCTGACAAAAATGCTTCTTCCAGAATGGGACCCATTCTTCCCTTAGGGGTTTGCTCAAGTGGAATGCCCCCATGTGCAGAGGTCACTGCATTGACATTGGTAAAGCAAGCCAGTGGACATGTGGGAGTCAGAGAAGAAAGTCAGAATAGGGATAAAATGATCAAACTCTCTGTTTTGCTATGTTTTAAAAGGTGATGTTTGGATTAATTGCTCAGTGTCCTGTTGGCTGCTCACAGCTGGGACTTGAATAAAGCTTGAGCTGGGATGGGCTCAAAAGTATCATAGCATCATAGAATGTTAGGGGTTGGGATGGACCTCTGCAGATCATTGAGTCCAAAGCAGGACCACCCAGAGCAGCTCACACAGGAATGCATCAGGATGCATCTTGAAAGTCTCTGGAGAAGGAGTCTCCACAACCTCTCTGGGCAGCCTGCTGTTGGGCTCCAGCAGCCTCACAGCAGAGAAGCTTCCCTCATGTTGAGGTGGAACTTTCTGTTTCAGTTTGTATCCATTGCAGCACTGGAAAGAGCCTGACCCCTTCTTCTTGACACCCACCCCTCAGGTTATTTGTAAAAGTCAGTAAGATCCCCTCTCAGCCTGCTGCTTTGCAGAGTAACCAGCCCCAGGGCTCTCAGCCTGATGAGGACATCAGGCAGATGTTCCAGGCCCTTCATCATCCTCAAAGCTACCATTGGACTCTCTCCAGTAGTTCCCTGTCCCTCTTGAACTGGAAAGTTGAGAACTGGACACTATACTCCAGATGTGTTCTCACCAGGGCAGAGTAGAAGGGGAAAGGGGGATATGGAGAAGTCTTCCACAACAAACCATTGTTTCTAAGCAGGGTTTTGGAACTGTAATATCCTTTCACTAGGCACTGCCACTCAAGAGCCACTCTGTACATGCTGACATAAGCTAGAGAGCCCTCAGAGGTCTGTGACCCTCACTCTGTGGACAAATGTGACCCCTAAACTCCTTCACACTCACATCCAACCACTGAAACAAGGCTTCAGCACTACTAATGTGAACAAACCCTTCAGATCCCAGCGCTCTGCCCTACTTCCCATCTCCTGCCTGTACCAGTTTCTCTGCACTGTGGATTGCCAGGATGGCATCAAATCTATATCAGCCTACCCAACTCATCACTCACACACTGCAGAGGCAGCAAAAGTTTCAGCTTTGTCACAAAGCAACAGAAATGGCCAAAGATGCAGCCTCAGACTAGTTGCAGCTACGTGAATTGCTTTAAGCACAATATCTATCTTCAGGGGAATGAGCCCAGGAAATAAAATGTGGGTGTTCCACTTGGTCCCAGCTGTACAGATCTGGGGGTTTGGTTTACAGCCTTGTCACAGGGTTGGTCAGTTGTGAAATGAGTATCTGGAACCTGGTTGCAGTTATGCTCAAAGGCCAGAGTGTCAAGGTGACATCACCACACAGCCAGAGCCTTACCTGACTTTAAAGTTCATCACAGCAAATTCTCCTCCAGTGAAAATGACTCTGAACTGGAAACAAAACAATACCACTATTACTGACTCCATTTGTGGCTACTTTCTGTAGAGCTGCTTGCAGATTTAGAATTGTCATCAAAATTCTAAACCCTGATGAAAAGGCCTAAACATTTTTTTTTTTTGCAAGGTGTCAACACTTTTGCCTTCCTTCAGGATCTAATTTTACCCTGCTAAAAATGCAGCGATCCCGAAATACCACAGCGCTGGTCCATGATTCCTCCTTTCTGTGTCATCCCACCAGTTTGCTTGCTGCACCAGCTGTCCTCAGCACCTGTAACTTGCTAGAAACACCTTAGGAATGAGGAAAGAAAGCTGCTCACCCAGTTTCCAAGAACCTTCCTTGCAGCATAGCGATCAGGAGCTCTCTCGGTGTTGTAGAAGAGAGAGAAGCGCAACTCAGCATTAAAGAAGAGGACTGCAAGAAGGGAAGGGAAATGAGATGTATTCTGCAGTTGGCACAGAAGGTGCCTCCACCCCTTCCCATCTCCTCACCCCTCTGTTGAACCATGCTCCCCATTCCCACAGTCCCCAAGGATCTTTGGGAAATGCCAAGTGCCCAAGTCTAGATCCCTGCTGAACTGCTAGAAAGGTTAGTGAAGAGCAGAAAGGCTTAAACGTGTGGTCAGGGTAGCACAGCTTAACTTGGAGTTCATGCCTGCTCGGGGAGCCCTAGCTTGCCTTTCCCTGCCTGCTCGGGGAGCCCTAGCTTGCCTTTCCCTGCCTGCTCGGGGAGCCCTAGCTTGCCTTTCCCTGCCTGCTCGGGGAGCCCTAGCTTGCCTTTCCCTGCCTGCTCAGGGTGCACAGAGAGACAGGAGGCTCTGTTGATGCACAAGACCTCTCTAAGCAGCAATAGCTTAAGCATCACTCAGCTGTGTTTCAGACACCCTCAAGCAGGCAGCAGAAAGCTTTTCTAAAGCTACCTCAGGACCCAACAGGCTCCACATGAGCCAATTAACCATCTCCTCAATGCATCAGGAATGCTTTGTGCCACTCCCATCGTGGGTACAAACCACCAAAAGGCACCCAAGGGGAGTCAGCAGCCTCTTTGCTAATGTACCTCATCACTCTTTACATAGGTTGAGGAGAGGGCAAGGCAGGAGCACATGTGACTGAATCTGCAGCTGCTATGTGTATGGTGCCAGTCAGTGTCAGTGGAGCTGGTGTCAGCACTTTAAGCAGCCTTTTTCAGCACTTACATGGAATGATGCTGTTGGTAGTGCCAGCTGGAGGTGAGGGGGGCAGCGTGGGAGGCCTCGTTGATGATGCCTCACTTGAGCCTGCTGGAAAGAACATTAGAAAGTCTAAGAACCCACAGTGGCAAAAGTGTAAGGAAGAGCAAGAGAAAGATATGAAGGCTTCAGCAAAGCTGATGGGTGCTGTTGTTGCACAGACCTCTGCAAGGGCAAGGCAAAGGGGAGGAAATACTGAACCTGTAGGTGGGCTCTTTTGTTTCTCCAAAGGTAACTACAGTATGGCAAGGGAGAAATCAGGATTTGCAGAGCTTAGATCATGAGGATCACAGGATGTCAGGGACTGGAAGGGACCCGTCCAGTCCAACCCCCCTGCCAGAGCAGGACCAGACAATCTAGCTCAGGGCACACAGGAACACATCCAGACAGGTCTTGAAAGGCTCCAGAGAAGGAGACTCCACAACCTCTCTGGGCAGCCTGTGCCAGTGCTCTGGGACCCTTACAGTCAAGAAGTTCCCCCTTGTGTTGAGCTGGAACCTCCTGTGCTGCAGCTTCCATCCATTGCTCCTTGTCCTATCCCAGGCAGCAAGTGAGCAGAGCCTGTCTCCCCGCTCCTGACCCCCAGCCCTCAGATAGTTAAAAACATTAATTAAAACCCCTCTCAGTCTTCTCTTCTCCAGACTAAGCATCCCCAGGTCCCTCAACCTCTCCTCACCAGGCAGTGCTCCAGTCCCCTTATCCTCCTCATAGCCCTCTGATGGACTCTCTCCAGCAGATTCCTGTCCCTCTTAAACAAGGCAGACTGGAGTTTATGCAACACTATTTGATTTAATTGCCTGAGTTGCAAAGCATTTACCTCTCTGCTCCTCTCTTGCTTGTGTGTCCTGTGCCAGCCTTCTGGAAAAGACCTCTGCTAGGGGGGTTAACAGGCAGCAAAGCACAGGAGATGCAGACTGATGTCCCTGGTCTCTGATTTAAGGAAGGCTTCCCACCAGAGATGTCAGCCATCCTGCCTGTGGCTTTCCGAGTCAAGACTTCCAAGAATCCTTTCTGCCAGCTGATTTTCCCTGAAGTGGATCACCTTGTCACACCAGATAGCAGCTGTGCATGTCACAGGCAGTCTGCCACATCACCAGGTAAGACAGGGACAGAACGGGTGACGTCTGTCACATGTAGCACAGCAAACGGCAGTGAACCCAATCACCCTGTGGGATTGCAGGGCTGGGTGGTGAGAGACAGAACATTTTGCTGCAGAGGTAGCATTCCCTTGTTCTGCTGTGGCTTGTTCTTTCCTCACACAGCTGTCAGAGACCTCTGAAGAGAAGTAATCTTCACGAGGGAATGCAAAACCAAATGTATAAGGATGAGGAGTGTGGCTGGAAGCAAGTAGGATAAGGCCATGCTTCACAGAGCATGGTTTTCTCTGCTGTAGTTCAAGGGAAGGAGAATCATTCATGCTTGAAATGCAGCAGCCCATCTCTGACCCATCACAGAAATGTAGAATGGTTTGGGTTGGAAGGGACCTGAAAGATCACCTAGTTCCATCCCTCCTGCCATGGGCAGGGACACCTTCCACATCCACAGACAGTAACAGGGGCTGCTAACAAGGTGAAGCCTCCTGCTTTGATGCTACATCACAGAACTGTAGAATGGTTTGGGTTGGAAGGGACCTGAAAGATCACCTAGTTCCACCACTCCTGCCATGGGCAGGGACACTTTCCACATTCACAGACAACAGCAGAAACAGAGACTGCTAACAAGGTAAAGCCTCGTGCTTTGATGCTACATGGCTCTGGGAAGTTGAAGGGACAGTTGAAGTCAAAAGCTCCTTCTGAGCAGGCACACTGTGGTGCACAAGCTTCTGCCTCCCAGACAGAGAAGCAGCTTTACCCTCTGTGTGAAGCCACAGACTGTGCAAACAGCACAAGCTCCAGCTGGAGCAATTTCTGGATTCCAGCTTCACGGATGAGAGGAGAGTAAAGCTATTGGAAGTCCTGCTCTGAGTTGTCTCTCAAAGGTTGGCTCTTGAAAGCTAATCTCAGACTCTTCAACTCAGATCTTTAGTCTCCAAAAGCCCCTTGGAGGTTCCAGCCTGCCTTTGGGTGTCATCTCATTATCTAAGACACAGCAGTTTCAGTCCCCATGGTATCTTCAGCTGAAGCAGCATGCTCGGAGCTGATGGAGGGCTGAGGCAAGAGGCTCCTCTACACCTGGAGGCAGTGGGATGGGGAGCAGGGAAGATGCAAAGGCTGTTCCAAGGATCCTCCTGTCTAGCTACCTGCTCTTGTAGCACAGCCCCTGCAGCTCTCAGGGTGTACAGAGAGCTGTAAAAATCCCAAGCCTGTTTTGTCCATGATCTGTAATGCTGCTTAGATATTCATTTGGGCATCTCTCCTCTTTCCTCAGGCCTTTTGCTCCCAAGGTAGTACTAAACCGTTGGAAAAAAGAGGACTGACTTACTCTGCTTTACTCTTCCACCAAAACACTAAGAAGTCCAGGAGCAAACTGCCACATTGCCCTTCCCAATCCATTGCCTGCAGCAGGTCAAAAACATGAGCTGATATTGTGGCTATCTGCTGATTCTTTATTTGCTAGAGATCTGCAGGCTTAGATCATCTAGCTGCAAGACAGGCCTGGATATTCAACACTCAGATCTCCTGCCAATAGCCACTAACACCATTTGACATGCAGAAACCAACAAGCTAGAAGTGTCTACTAAATGAGAAGAGACAAAGGAGAGAGCAGAAGGAGCTGAAGCTAAGGGGATGTGCATTTCCCTTCACACCCAGGCACACCAAACCCTCTCATCCTCACAACACCAACCACCCTGAGAACGCAAAGAGCTACACCCAGAGTACTGCTGCACAGGTGTTCCAGCACCCTCAAGTGACTTCAATCCTACAGCTAGTGGGATTCACACCTAGTGAAAAGCTCTCTGCCTCCCTCTGATGTGAAGCTGCAGGGATGGGTTCTGTGAGCCCCACTAAGTCCTGGGGTGCAAACTGATACAAACAGGGGGTCTTGATCTAAGCTTCTTGTCAGAAGTGCTGCCAGAGAGGATGTGTGATGAGTACAGCTCACGTGTGTCTGCCAGTGCTAGGCAGATATCCTATCACTGAATGAATTCTTTTTAATTTCCTTACAGCAATACAGGCATGGCCACAGAAGCACACAACAGGGGTAGGAAGGGACTGCTGGGGATCATCAAGTCCAACCCCCTTGCCAAGGAAGGTCAGGTTCATAGAGTTCCAGAATCACGGCGGGGAGGTCCCAGAATCGGGGTGGGGGGGAGGTCCCGGAGTCACGGGAGAGGTCCTGGAACAACGCGGGAGGTCCTGGAATCACGGGGGAGGTCCCGGAATCATGGGGTCACAGAATGGCTTGGGTTAGAAGTGACCTTAGAGATCATAGAATGGTAAGGTTGGCAGGGACCTCAAAGACCATCCAGTTTCAAACCCCTGCCATAGGCAGGGACACCTCCCACTAGTACAGGGGTACAGATCATCTATTCCAACCTCTCTGTCACCCTCAACTACATTTGGCTACTCAAGACCTCATCCAGCCTGGCTTTGAACAGCCCCAGGGAGGGAGGTAGGCATCCACAACCTGCCTGGGCAGCCCATTCCAGGTCGCACAGGAGGATGTCCAGGTAGGTCTTGAATTATTCCAGTGATGGAGCTGGGAAGTCTCTTCCAGTTCTCTGCCATCCTCAAACTAAAGAAGTTCCTCCACACGTTTAGATAGACAACAGCCATGAGTCCCTCAGCCTTTCTTACCAAGAGGAATGTACTAGTCTAGGTGTTAGCTTATGATTTATTAAGCCATCACAGAATGTCAGGGGCTGGAAGTGACCTCCAAAGCTCATCTTGTCCAACCCCTCTGCCAGAGCAGAGTCACCTATACCAGATCACACAGGAACACATCCAGGCAGGTCTTGAATATCTCCAGAGAGGGAGACTCCACAACCCCCCTGGGCAGCCTGTTCCAGGGCTCTGTCACCCTCACAGGGAAAAATAAATCCTCCTCCTGTCTCCATGAGACTTTCTATGCCTCAACTTCCACCAGACAATTTGTACACCTGGGGTTCAACTCCTTCTCTTCACACAACGCTGCAACTTCTCTCCAGACAGAAAGAATCTGCATCCAGCTGAGGCTCCACTCTACTCCTGCTGTTACCAGTGTAATGTTCCAAACCCCACTATCCCCAAGGGAGGTTTTGTGATCTCACCCAGTGTCAGCCAGGAGAAATCAGAAAACTCCACTAGAGGTAAAAATTAATTTTAAAAATAATAATTAAAAAAAAAAAAAAGAGAGAAATGGTCAACCCAAAGCCAAACCCATGCCTAGCAGGGCTGTAACTCACAGCTCCTGACAAATAAAGTACAATTACAGCTTCACAGACTCTAAATTTCTTTCTTTTTCTCATTACCACCTGAAAAAAAAAAATTTGATATTAAGATCTGTTTGTTCTCATGTGTCAAGGATCATTCCCAGCAGGCAAGTGTGGGACTCGCCACCTGCACCCTCTGGCTTCATTTGCTTTAATTAACATGTATGTCACTCCAGTCACCAAATGAGGGCTCAGGCATGATGACAGATGAGCTCTGAAGCTAGAAAAATATTGTGCCACTGACATTTAAAAACGTCCTAGTTGTGGATTTGGGGTTGGTAATTTAATAAGTGGCTTATTGGGCTCCCTGTGAATGTGCAGAGCTGCCAATGGAAGAGCAATAAAAATGAGAGCACTCAAGAGGAGAACTTCGAGAAATCCATTTTGATGTTATTATTATTCCAAATAATGCATATCCAGCCCTCACCCAGATTATTTTAAATTAAGGAGAGGATCAGAAAGCAGCATGTGGGTGAGGGAGGGGGAGGAAGAGATGAAGGCTGTGAGTCAGTGAGAGGATGAGAACACACACTTTTACTTCTGCACTTTTAGCAAAGGCACAGCTGAGCTGGAAAAAAAATAATAAAGGATCATCTTCAAGAAGACTCTGGAGGAGACAAAAAGAGGATCATCAAGAAGACTCTGGAGGAGAAAAAAAAAATAAAGGGAAAGGCAAACACTGACTTCAATCCCATTAGCAAGCAAAGGCAGTGCAATTGCTACCATCATCCTATCACCTATAAAAAATCAACACAGCTCCTCAGGGCTGCTCCCTGCTACATGCATGTGAGAAGTCTCACTGCCTGGGTGAGCCCTGCCTTTGCAGAAGTCTCCCAAAACAAAGCAGGTTGCTCAAGTTCCCAGCACAACTGCAGGAGCTGTCTGCTGTCAAGGAGAGCCCAAGCAATGCACAGGTCACTAAACAGTGTCCACGAAGAGGAGAAGCAAACCTTGCAGCCAGTAATTGTCCCAGGGGCTATGTAACCATCAGGGCCAGGACATCATGAGGGTAGAGAGGCTCTTCAGAGGGACTTGGATAGGCTGGATCAATGGGACAACATTAATGGGATGAATTTCAACAAGGCCAAATGCCAGG
>VWYK01121627.1:3694-18239 GCA_013399775.1 Semnornis frantzii
ATTTTATATCCCTCCACATTAATGCTACCAAAAAATCCTATGAATTATTTTTCACAATACCTAAGCAAACTGCGATTTACTCTTGTTGTCTGGTATACCAAAGCATTTTGTGTACTCTGGACATCATCCAAAGCAAATATTCAACTGCTTTTCTTTTATACGCATCTGGAGATCAATACAAATTATCCTGCCCTTAATGTTAGTCCCACATAATCTAGCTAGTATGCATCCACAAAACAGGGAGCAATTTCTGTGGTCCTAAGAGTGATTTGGCCCTCACTTTCAAGTCCTACCACAGATTTCCTGTTCAATCCTGCATAAAAGGGTTAACCTCTTTGTACATCATCTGCTAAACAGGGTAAAAACCACCTGCCTCCTTTCTGGTAGTTTATGAGGCTCCTAGGGCATGTCTCTATCACAGGTGCAGGCACACCCAAGCTGGCTCTATATAAGGAGCACTAATTGTGCTCCTCATTTTTCTAGGGATTCCAATTAAGATGCCCAGTATTCAATTTACCAAAATGCTGAGTGCTCAGAACTTTAACTGAAGTCAAAAGGAACTCTGCTTGAAACAAGAAAAATTCTATATATCAAATGTATAATATTAAGCACACTGAAAAATCAGACCAAAGGCATCTCCAATGGGAACCTAAAATGAGTGAGCATCTCTGAATTTGAAACAGTGCCTCAGGTCCCCTCCTAGAAAACAAAAACAACTTTACACCTTTTGGGATGATGTAAAGATACTATTCATTCACAACATAAGTCACTTAAAAGCTACAATGATAGTTATATTTTTTTAAAGGCAAAAGGAAATTCCATCAGCAGTTCACAGCTTAAATGATCTGCAGTAAATAAGGCAAGGGATGGTGCACAAGGATAGAGGATGCTGGGTAATTTCCCACTGATTACCTGTCTTTAATTTTATATATTTATTGAGGAATAGGCATGCAGAACACCACAATCACATCACACAAATAAAGACCTAAAATAAGATTATGGAGATGAAGTGTTTTATTTCCTACTTTTTTTTATGTCTGTTTTTGCAATCATATAATTCCTTTACTACAGCTTTTTCATAACATTTAATTTACATTAGAATCCATAGATGAAAAATAGGAATCTTACTCCAGTTCTTGCATAAGGCACAAATAAGTTCTTTGAAATTACTGGAATTAAAGTAACGTGAAAAGCCAAACCCTTTGTCTTCTGAAAACTGCAAGCTGTATTTCAGCATTTGGATTCAGTGTATTAAAAGAAAATGGGGTGTTACCTCTAGATTGCTCCTTTTTTTTTTTTTAAGTCATTCTCTTATCAGTCATTGTGAATAACAGAATTTTTATAAATCCCTAGTATGAAGCTTTCACCTTTACTGCTACCATTCCTCCACATAACTGCATAGTTTTAAATTTGGAGGCAATTCACACCTTTTACTTTCTGCCCCAGAAATAAGCTAACACAAATCACTAGTTATCTGAAGATATTGTGACATCACAAGGGTTCTGAGGAAAAAAAATTAATCAGTACAATAGAGAAGATAACCAGGAAAATTATTAGAATAATGATGCTGCTGTGTTATAGCCCATTTGGGATTCAATGTGTGATAAAAAAAAGATGAAAGAACAAAGACCAAGGGATAACAGATCTTCATAAAGGCAGAAGCAAAAGAAAGAAAAATATATAATCTTATATTACCTAATTCTCCTACCAAGTACATACTAACCAGTGTTTGTGCTGGTGACTCGTATTTGGTCATGTTACAACATGGTTTGAATAAAATAAGGAACCACGCTGTATGTCTGTTTTAACAAGTGCCAAGCCAAGTGATTTACAAAAATGCTTCAGATCCTTCTACCTGCAATGGCATTTTGCAAGATTCCTGCCACATGCTCCACACTGATGGTTCTTCGCCACCCTCCAACCGACAGGTGACAGCATTTCATGCTTGTTTTTGTCAGCACCTTCAAGAGCATCTCAGTTTTTCTTTCCATCTTATAGATGAAGAGTTCAGTCATCCTGGCACTGAGACATTGCTCTACACATAGAAATTCAGTGAGATGAATGGGGAAGGATAAAGAGCAGAGACCAAAGAAAATAAACAAACAAAACCATGAAAATGTGTTTTAGACTATGTCAAAAATATCACACCTCACACATACTTTAACTAAGCACTGTAGTGCTGTGATCATCAGTCATTCTGCTCCTGCAATTTCATCTGTGGCTGGAGACATTTGTGAATATCTGTGCACAGCTTGTCAGAATAGGACCTCCCCAGACGCCTTCTGATGTAGTTCAACTTTGTGGAGCCAATACTGTTGTTAATGATGAATGCTGAAAGTGACATGCTGAAAGTAAGGCTTGCTTCTACTCGGGCTGTCAAATAAAGTGTTGTGCAGGACTCAGCAAACATACGAATGATTTGCTCCACTCTCACAAGAAGCTAGAGGTGAAATTACTGTATTACTTCTGACATTCCTGCAGCTAGGGACTGCTACAAGGAAAGCTAGACTGGCTGCAGTCTCAGTGGCAGAAACGGCCACCAACCCATGGCGTTTAAAGAAGATACTCAAAGAACAAATGAGAGAGGGACTTGTTGCAAATCACCCAACTCAGATATAGCAGCACAAAGAGAAGTGGAATTCAAATCAAAGTACACTAGTTTTTAAAGGTACATTACAGGGTGAACAGAAGATAACCATGGATAGATGAGTTTTGTGTGTGTAACTCTGCTTCATGGAGAATAACATACCCTTCCTAAACTAGTTCAGTCTCTTGTGAGTATGGCACACAGAGATCTCAGAGATCTGTGGGATCCAAATGCCTTGTGTTTTCAGCGCAGGCAGCAGAAAATTACTCTCCTGTAGCATGGTTTCCACTGTGTTCACTAGACCCTTGGTATCAGGACATCTTCCTGATAATCTCCCCAGACCGCACACAGTGGCTTTGTTGCCAGCTAAAAAACTACTAAAAGAGCTGCAGCTTCCTCCGTTGGCACCTTTAATTTCTTTGTAGCCATAGTCTTGGTAGACCATAGTCTTCAATCTCCATGACAGTTGTGTCTTCGGGTTCCATATAAAGCAAATCCTGAGCTCTTCAAATGATTACTAGGGGTGACTGAACCACACCTCGACCTCACAAAACGGGTCTTTGCCTTGTGCTTCCAAACTGTCAACCGACAATTCAGTACCAGGAAGTGAACTTCTGTAATGAGATCCCAGTTGCGTTGCGTTTATGGAGAGAAGGCAAGGGCTACCAGCACTGTGCCTGTCAGGAACGCCAACAAATGAGGAAAAGATGGAGTTACAAGCGCCGGTTTTTTTTGTTTTGTTTTTTTTTTTTTTTTTTTTTTGCGATTTAAGCGCTATACCTACGAGCGCTCGGTGCACGCTTTCCCCTCAACACTTCATCTGCGTGACTCTGCAGCACGACGACGGAGCCGGGTGCTGTCGCTGCAGCATCTCTCACCTCACTCGCGGCGCGGACGGGTACTCTCGCCCTGACGCTAAGGGCTGGCTTGTCGACCGCAATCTCCGCCGAAGGAGGGCGGGCAGCCGGCGGGCACCCCGTTTCCTCGCCGTCGGGGCGGGGTACGAGGGAGGGCTGCTCCTGGGACAGACGAGGGGCCGCCCTCGCGCGGGCACTGGCCCAGCTCCGCGCGTATCCACCCCGAGTAGGTGGCCCCAGCACAACCGTCAGCCAGAGCCGCAGCCCTCTTGCCTTCCCTCCCTCTCCCGCCCCCGTCCCCACCTCTCCTCCAAAACCGCCAGAGCCGCTGTAGCTTCGCCTCATTCTCTCCGGTGCCAGCCGCAGAGCCGGGCTGGTGGCCGTTGTCACAGACACGGCCCGCGGCGGGAGAAGCCCCGCCACCTCCCCGCTGCCCCATTGCCATGGCCAGTGTCGCGGCTCAGCTTTGACCATGTTGCTGAGCACTCCGCGGCCGGGCGGCTGGGATCGCGGCCGAGTGGGTGAGAGGCTGCAGGCGGCCGTGGCTGGCCTCCAGGAGCTCCAGGTGCTGCGGGAGAAGCAGCGGGAGCTGGTGCGGGCCGCCCTGGCCATGCCGCAACGGCCGGTGGCGGGCGGAGACCAGCCCCTGTCCACCCAGAGCAAAGAGCACCGGCTGGAGGCCACGCTCACCGCCCTGAAGGAGCAGCTGGTAAGAGACGGGACGCCCCGCTGGCCCCGGGGCTCGTTTCCCGCCTCCAGGGGTCCTGTGGGGCCGCGATGCTGAGGGAAGGCGCGTGGAGAGGAGCGCCTGCAGGCCGCCCCGCCCTGGGCTGCCTGACACCCGCTCCCCTTCGGGAGCCTACGGCGGCGTTTCGGGGCCGACGGCAGGCAGTGAGTGGCAGCGAGCTTCAGTGAGCTGCTGCAGCCGCCGCCCCCGGCCGCTCCTCCCATCCCGCCAGCGGCGGGTCCCCGCGCGGGCGGCCGGGCGAGCTGCGGCTGTCGCGCCCGTCCCCGTCGCAACCCTTATAACGGGTCGCTTTTTGTCTCGGGCACGGCTCACCTGGAAGCGTGAACCCATCCGAAATGCCAAGTGTTGGTAGAGGGCTATGTGCCAGGAGCAGCGCGGAGAAGTTGTTACCCCGTACTGCTTATTCATCTGAGCCGGGGATAGGAAATTATTAACTTAAGTAATACATATATCACGCTTGCGAGTGCTTACCTCTTAACTGCAGTGGCCTTTTTGAATAGGAGATCAAAAGATACTCAGAGTGGGATACGCATAAATAGGCTAAGCGCCCAGGGGGTTGCTGTGTGCTTGCTCATGCACATAGGTGTGTACGCACCTATGTGTGCATACAGCCATGCGTGTCCGCGTACTTGTGTGCCAGTGGGAGTCAGTCTGCCAGGATTTGTGGGACAGGAGTACTTTGTCCTTGCCACAGACTGCATGATGGAAAGAAAGAGTAGCAGAATGTCAGGCCTTGTATTTGAAGTGTTAAACTGCTGCTTGCACGCGTTTTTTGTGAAAGAGAAAAAAAATTCTAAGTTGCCACTGAAATGAGTTTCATAGATGAGACAACAATGAAAGGGTAAAAGGCTTTAATCTCTAGTATGGGCAATTACACACTTCAGTAAACTCAGACTTAATTTTGCCTGTATTGGTGCAAGGGTTTGCCGTCAGTTATCAATCAGGTGTGAAAACAGCACAGTTATTCACTCCCTGTAGGCAGCTTTATCAGGTAACATCTCAGCATAAAATTGGCTTTAACCTTCAGGGAAACCCAGCCACCACGTGTGAAAACAGAGCAGCGAGTGTATCTTGATTAAAGTAAAAAACGCAGGGTAAGCCAGCCACTTGATTACCTGTCATTGATAATTTTAACTAATGACCCTACTTTATTTCTTTTTTCCTTTTTTTTTTTTTTAAACTAAGCAAAAGAATAGAAGGCATTTATTGCCTGTTTGGGGCCGTTGGATTAACAGAAACACCCAGTGACCGCTGGCCATAGTGACTGCTTTTTTTTCATGTCAGCTGTTGTGCTTTAATTGCTCATTTGGTTATATATTTTTCAAATAAAATATAGAAATTGAAGATTAGCTTTACGGGCATTTACTGGCACATTACAAGTCTTTCCAAGACCACGGGAGAAGTCAGGCATTAAATGAGAACTAAAAAACTGCCTTTAATTGCTGTGTTAAAAATGCAGGAGTTAGGAGGATGAGAACAACCTGGTGTACTGCTGGAATGGATTTCACCAGTAGGTGCCAGTGCAATTATCGGAAGCATATCTTACAGGGATGCCTGGGAAGGAAGTGTTCCTAAAGCTCAAGAGGAGTGAGTCAAGGCTATATAAATCTAAAGGCAGGTTCTTTAACAAAACTGTAGTTGTGCAAATGCTTTAAGTAGTGGTTCTTCCGATATTGACCTATGGATGCTGGAAGGTTTTCAGGCTGGTGTACCTGCTACCTTTACTGGATTTTTTTCCCCTGTAAATTGCAGACATATATGTGAGTAAAGTTGTAAAACTCAAAGCTGCTTAATAGCAAAGTAAGCCCAGTTGAAAATGGGTTTTTAATAGTCCGGTTAGAAGCAGTCCACAGATCCTAGAAACTCCACAACCACTGGCTGACAGTAGTTTCTTGATAACTCATGAGCAGTGTATGGCACTCAAAACCCTTGAAAACTCTGTTCATGATCATGGGAAATCACATTAAAAATAAAAACAACAGCAAATGCAAAGTACAGCATTGTTCACAGTATTGTGTCTTCATTGTTGTTCTTGGCCCATGGTCAATAAAGTATGTAATCACTGCTCTATAAGCTTTCAGATTGAGAAACTCATTAGCAACTTAAATATAGCTTTGCCTTGCAATTTATCTTGATCCAAATTTCAAGTAGTGCTGTAGCTCTGGGCTTTAGCCTGGTCATGACTTAATTCATTAAAAAAAATTGATCCTTGCAATATGAAATGGGAAAGTTGTATCAATTGAAGCTGGCTCAAGGCATCTCAGCAATGGAAACAAGGCAGATAAAGAGTCAAGCCAAGCTACTCCTATAATGTTGTCAGAAATAGAAGAGCATGGGCAATACCCTTAAGGAGTGAAGTGCTGTTATCTGGAATGGGTGGAGCAGAGCTACCAAGTGCCATAGGGACCATGTGTGAATGCCACTCACTGGAGACATCCCAGTCTCTCCCCACAGCAGGTACCGGCAACAACCAGCAGCTGGCCTCTCCGGTAGTCTCCTGTAGGCACAAGGACTGCACGCTTTCCGCAACTCCTAGCAGTCATCCGGTTTTTGCTACAGCCAGTGGCTGCTAGCTGCAAGTTAACAGTGCAGGCAGAATGAACTTTCTGTATCAGACGAGAAGTGGTACCATTTACTGCAAGTGATGCTAAAGTTGCTAAATTATTCTCTTCATATCAGACGAGAAGTGGTGCCATTTACTGCAAGTGATGCTAAAGTTGCTAAATTAGTCTCTCTATATCAGATGAGAAGTGGTACCATTTACTGCAAGTGATCCTAAAGTTGCTAAATTAGTCTCTTGGCCAAATCGCATCATGGTGACTTAGAGGAAAACGAAGAGATGCAAAGTCAGGCTAATACAAAGAAAGAAATCGGTGACACTTTGACCATCAAAGTAGTTGGATATCTAAGGATGCAGCTGTATTTTCTCAGATGTTTCCTCAGATAACATGTTTATAAAAATTAGTTGTTTTGATTTGAATCTGATGATGCTGGTTTGCAAGCTTTCATGTGGCTTATGACATTACAAAAATGTGAAAAGAGACACATTGTATTTGTTATAGGTTTGAAAACCATAGAGTTGAAAAAATCCTCCAGGGACTAGACACTTCAGGAGGTGCGCCCAGGAAAATTTAATGTTGTTATTCAGTTCCATAATTCTGCTATCTCTTTATAAGTTGGCAGCAAGGCCAACTCATTTTCCTTTTTTCCCTCCTACCTGCTGTCTGCAGCGGGAGCTTTCCTACCTGGTAACATGGAGGAGCAGCCCTGTTTATGGCCTGCAGAGGCCTGTTTAGGCCAAAAGGCGTCAGAGGCACTGGGCAGGGTGACTTAAAGGAACCTACTTTTGGAGAGTATTCTTCCTTCTGGAAAAAGAGTGATACCTCAGATTTGTCTCTCTAAAACCATAGATAATCAAGAGTACAAGTCGATTTGGAAAGTCTGTTTCTGGTATTGTGCAGTGTACAGAAGTCTTCACAGCTGCATTGCCCAAAGCAAACAGATGGTTCCACCTGCAAAAATTTGTCTCACGTAAAAATTCATGTTGTGAACTGAGAAAGCGTGTGCTTAGGGTTTATTGTTCTAACTGCAGCTTAGGTGGTTATTAGAACAATAACAGCTTTAAACAAACGCACAGAAAAAGTCATCTTTTTCCAAATGAGGAATATTTCTCATCTTGGGAGTGCAGAAGTAGTTAGCTATAAGGTCAAAGTTATGAAGTGTACTGGAAACCTGGAAACCTGAAAACCCAGTGGGTTGACACATGATGAAAGGGTTAAAAAGATTATGTAAATTGTGTGTTGCTTAAAATGCTGTGAAAGCACAGACAGAACCTAGAGGTATAATAAATAATCTTTGGATACCTGAATGCCTTGTGGCCTCTCTGTCATTAATCAGAAACCACAGATCAAGGGATTGGCTGGCAAAGCATTAATCATTAAGCAATTAATTCCAGCCATGAAAACAAAATGTTGTGATTTCCTGAGTACATTGAAGGAGGCAAAGAATATTTTTCCTTTTTCACCATAAAGAAATTGATGAAGTACAGAGGAGATCATACATGCATTGTTCAGATGGGATACAAAATCTCATTTGTTGTCTAGGTCTTCCTTTTCGTTTATATGGAACATGAAATGAGTTTTCCTAGGAAGCAGTAATGAGCTTCTTGAACTTAAACCTTTCTAGATGTATGGCAGTAACAAAAAGGAGCTTTATTTCTTGTGTCTGCTATGTTCCTGCGTGGTGGAAATAGCTTTATATTTTACTCAGCAGCATCACAAACTGTAACAGTTGTCTTTTAAGACTCAAAACAGCTATCTTTTTTCTGGTTTTCTTGAATCACAGTTTCTAATCATGTACCGATTACTTTAGGATCTTAGCTTTGCTTTTCTTGCTTTTAGTATTTATAGTTCTGGGAGAAAGCTAGAAATGCAGGTGCTAAATGCTAAATAATCCAAACATGAGGAAGGTGGAGTAGAAAATGTATGCGTACTGATTGTGATGTTTTGCACATCATTTGGTTTTGCAGATACTTTAATTAGTTCAAGGGACCTAGATTATAATTTTTCATATTTGGTGTTGGAAATGCTGCTAGTACTGCCACCTGTATTTTTAAGTCTGGAATGTACACATAAAGAAGAATCCTAGTCGTGTTTTTTCTTGCCATGACTGAGTGGAAACACAGCACCTCAATGGCTATGAGAACAACTTTACAACCAACTTCGAGAGGCTACCTTTCTGTGAAGTGCTGTTGGATTGATGGTGAGGTGTGATACAATTAGAAGCTGCCTAAATACTGACTTGGCCTAGGTAATTTGCCAAGTTCCATATAAGAAGTTTATGACAGAAACCAACTGTGGTTCTTTGGCTGGTACCTAATACTTAGCCATCTGCCTCACCAAGTTGATGGCATAAATACTGGGGGAACAACTGCAGGGACTGTTACCTCAAATCAGCCTGATCATTAATTGCAGTAGGCAAAGGACCTTGTTTCTGGCTTCTGAAGTACTATTCGGAAGCTTGAAACACCATTTATTATAAGTATAGTGATTTTCACAGCAGAATTCAAATGCTAGTTTCTTTCTGCATAAAGTGTGTGGAAGTATCAAGCCACAAAACATGCAAAGAAAAGTTCAGCAAAATAGATGTCACAATTCATGACATATACCCTTTCAACAACAAGGATATGTCATCAAACCAGGGGTTTTACAGAAATCACTTTGTGTGGCAATAAGATATTGTTACATACAGCGGTTTCTTTTCATCAGATGGCATCAGAGTTCCTGCAGACAATCCATAACATTTCTGTCATCATCTGCTCAGAGACAGTGTATGGCGAAACGCAGTGCGTATATTAATATGATAATTAGTTAGAAGATTGCCATCCTCTTTAGAGATACAGTTCCTACCATAGGTGTAACAAAGCCCCAAAGGTTAAAGTAAGCATATTCACAGAATGCATTGAGTCAGGAGGGACTCTTGAAGGTCATCTTGTCTGACCCCCTGCACTGAGCATGGACATTTCCAACTAGATGAGTATGAAAAGCCTTGAGAATATGTTCAGCCAGGCAGAAGAAAATATATACTGAGAAATGTACTATTTTGTACTTTATGTCAATTTCATTACTGAAAGCCAGTTGCAACAGTCCCTAGCTAAGCAAAATACTTCATGAGAGCAAAATCTGTCCAGCACAGATGGCTCGAATTCATATGCTGCCACTGAGATTCTAACTGATTATTCTTATTTTCCTCCTTTTTTCCTCAACTTCTGAATTAGTCTCGTTTGAGGAGACAGGATGTCGGCTTGAAAAGCCACCTGGATCAGCTAGACCAGCAAATAAGTGAGCTGAAATTGGACGTCAGTAAGACTTCTAGTGAATACTTGGATAGTGACAGCCGACCCAGCTCAGGTAATGTTCACTTGGTCATTTATTCAGAGGGGTGTGTTGCTAGGAGAACTGAAAAGTATCAGCTGCGAAGCAAAACTCTGTATTGTTTGGCCAGAAATGATGCTCCATGGCTGAGGAGGATAATAGTCCTCTGGCACAAAGCAAACTCACAGAACTGGTGGGAATTTCTCTGCAAAATTGGTTTACTTGGAAAATACTTATTTAACTCAAAGTGCAATTTTTGTTGTGTGATTTTGTTTGCTTTGTTTTGTCATTTTTTCAACTTTAAAGTAGACATTTTAGCTACAAATGGAAGGAGGAGATAGAATTACCTTGTAAGGTGCAGAATGATAATTGACAAAGTGGCTAGAGCACCCAGTGGAAGTGAAAGAGACCAACAGCCCTGTCATTGCTTGAACCCAAGAAGGATCCTTAGGCTTTGAAAATCACTACCACTGCAGTGCTCTGGCCAAATGGACATTTGGTCATTATATAAAAGTGAAATAGCTTTAGAAGAGACACTGAGAAAAACTACTCAAACAGTCTGCTGACTAAAGCTTTCATGGACAGAAAGAGATTAGAGTTTCAAGTGTCTGGTCTGATTTACAGAGAGCGCTGTACTGCAGACTTTTGTAGTTAGGACGTCTGTTAAAACCAGTTTCTGTTACCTAATCTGGGACAATGGGAATACTTATTTTTAAACAGAATTTTGAATCAGAGAATTACAGAATTAATCAGCTTGGGAAAGACCTCTGAGTTCATCAAGTCCAACTTATCACCTAACCCTTCTAATTAACTAAACCATGGTGCTAAGTGCCTCATCCAGCACAGAAATGCCTGAAGTCTTCAGCGAGATGAGGAAATGTATTTTTTAATTTATTTACAGCATATGTATTTGCAGCCTAGTACTTAGAGTGGGCATAAAAAGTGCAAGTTCCTGTCGAGTGCCGAGTTCAGGAGCTGTACACTTAGGCAAATATACACAGTTCAAAAGGAACCATTTTCCTTTTCTTTATATAAAGAGGAATAATAAAAACTCCTATCCTGTATTTATACAAAACCATTATTAATACTTTCATAATTAATTGGCAATGATAACAAGAACTGAAGAGGGAAGAGAACATCCATTCTCTGCCCTTACACATTCCAGCCATCACAGACTTGGCACTTCTGATCACAGACCAATTTTATATTTTACTTACCATCCAAGCCATGCTTGTATGCAGCCAGCACAGTTAACAACAGTGTAAGATGGTCCAATTTTACACCACTTGCTGATGTAAAACGTCCCCGAAGATGTTCTCTAGTAAAGAACTGGCTGATGATGCTGCACTTCACCCTATCCCACCCTCAGAACTAAGCATGCATGTGCTTGCCAAGCTGCCTTGGGGCCTAAATAAATAAGCAGAAGCCAAATAAAAAGGTGGTTGAATTAGAGTATATCTGTCGTGAAGTTACCGTAATAAATGATTGTAAATTTAGACCTGTGGCGCATAGCAAGCAAAGATTTATTACATTCTTTGCAATTTTCTTCTACAGACCATGTCTAGTTGCTGTAAATAAGAAATATCTTCCTATTTATTTTATCTGCAGGCTTCTATGACCTGAGTGACGGTGGTTCTTGCTCACTCTCCAACTCCTGTACCTCTGTATACAGTGAGTCTATCTCCTCTTCCCACACCAGTCTCTTGCCCAGCTCTCAACATTCTAAGGCAAGGCTCAGTGTGTTTGATTATCGACCCAAGTCTGCAGATGAAACTACTGTGCACACCACTAGCTTTCAACAGCAGGGAACCTGTGTCAGCAATGGATATCGGATTGCAGCTAGCACAGACATCCCGGGGACTCCTACCAGGTCCCGACCAAGACCAGTTTCCACAGGTAATCAACTGCAGAACTGGACACTCATTCAAGAGAAGGCCATAATCCTGGTTATTACTTGTAGTACCTAATATACCAATATATAATCAATATATAATGCTTATTTTCAATACCCAAATTGAGAATTAATTAAAAAACCAAACCATTTGCTGTCCAACTTTCAATTATCTCCATACTCAGATGTTATTTAGCACTAATAAATGTAAGGACATAAAAATTTAAAAATGGAAAAATATTTAAGTGCATGAGATAAAATTGTAAAATTAATGTTAAGATATAGTTTTAATCTACCTGCTTGTGAAATCAGAAAAATTGCAGTATTTTTAATACTTAGTGTAAAGGTGCAGAAATGTATGAAAAATGAAATGTATGAAAAGTGAATCGTAAATTAGAGTTGGTGAATTTTACTAAGAAGGATTTTATGGAAATCTAAGTAGAAAGAGGCACTTCCTGTTTTCTCAATCTGGTGTAAGTTTAGTATGCTAATACTTGTATATACCTTGCCCTGTTTATTCAGATTGATGTGGACTCATAGTGTATTTTTTTTTCATAATTCACTATGAACAGTTACAGATAACAGATGCAAAAAGCTAACTGACTGTCTAGGAACCAGTCATGAACCCTACAGTGGATTAACTATGAATTTGTGTCATACCTTTAGACAAAACAGACAAGTCCATTAATACCCATCTGGGAAGTGATGATACCGCAACTTGAGTCCTTTCATTGCCTCAAAGCAGCCTTATGTTAGTGCAGTTTGTATAGTGACCCAATCACACGTGTGACAGTTTCATTATAGAAACAAGGAAACCATAGAGAGCATAATTTCAAATACTTTGTCACTCTAGAGCCAGTCTCACAGTTTTTGACCTGAGATAGCTCAGGTTTGCTTGGAGCTGAAGCAAAGGCCACCTATTCTGCACCTGTCTTTGCAGACACACCTGAAACAATGGTGGTAAAATACAGCATAAAAACAAAGTCTTCTCAAGGCTTCTCAGGAGTTGATCTTAGTGATCCGTGGCTTCCATGTTCAGATTACAGACATTGTTTTATCAGAAACTTTCCTCCCTTGCAACATTTTGCTAAGACCTCAATGGCTTTATGTCTTTTTGGATATGGAGACAGACTAGCAGGAAAAGGCGTAGTTTTCATAGATGCTATGTAGGAGTGCAGGAGTGAGGCTACAAACCTCCTTCAGCCTTTTCTTTTCCTACCACCACCTCCCTTCTTCCAGGCTACAACCAGAGATTTTAATAGTAGGGTAGTAGTGGGTGTGCTGTTGAAGAAGCAGTTCGCACAAAGTTGACCATATTACAGGGATCAAGGCAGGATGTTACTTCAGAAAGGCATCATTTGGAGAGAGGGAAAAAAATTTATTTTCTGCTCCTTAGCTTGTCCCCACAGGTAAATGCAGGTCCAAAACACTTGCCTTTTCTTTTAGTAGTAAGCAGAAAGCTTGCTGAGACGCCACAAGCACAGCATGCTTTTGACCTCTCCTAATTTGTTTGCATAAGAGAGTACCTGTACGCACTACCAATAATTTCCTAATGAATTTTCATTAGGAGAACACGTTTGAGAAATCATCATCTTAACCTTTGCTGTGCCAGGTTGGTAAGTGCCATAGGTAGGACATTACAGATAACACCAAATTTTGAAGTCTTTCAGAAGCTTCTGTCACAGGACAGAAATAATCACTGTAAGTAGAGTATGTGGTTGGATTTGATGGTTGGTTGGGTTTCCTGGCAGAGTGAAGCATCCAGGAAATCAGTTGAGGATTTGTTGGCACTGAAGTCTGCAGTGTTGTATGGAAAAATGCAAGGTAACTGCAGATGCTTCCAGTACTCCTGGTGCCAGAGGTAACATGGTTTCATAGTGCTCTCTCAGATGACTTGTCCAGATGGAACAACTTTGCTTCATGCAAGACATGCTCACGGGACGTGCTCCCAAGAGAAAGGTGCAGTGGTCAGGTGTAACTTAGAGCAACTGTGGCAGTATTCCAAAATTCAAGACATTTGAATTAGTGCCCGTAAATGCCATCTTTGGGAATTGAGCCTCCTGTCTGCCTGGGTAGTTACCCTTAGATATTTTTCTCTGTTAAAGTAAAGGTTCTGCTGCATCCTTAAGGTTGACATAGAAAACCTCACACACAGCATTCCTGAACTTTTGCCTTTTGATAAAACCTCTGAGTATTTATTTCTGGAGTTAAATATTTGTAAGAAGTCACTTGAGAAAGGCGTGAGACTAGTAATGTTAGCAAATTAATGGAGAGGTCCAGTTAGAACATGTTATTGGACTTAAAGAAAAGTAGAATCAGGTCACTCTGATACTCTTAATGTATCTCCTTTGCAATGAGTGCTTCTGTTTACTAATGTCTTACTAAAGAAAAATGTGAAAGAATGAAACTGCAGCTTCCAGCATTTAAAAGGTTAAGATACACTGTAATCAAATATCTGCTTCAATCCTCCTAAAACAGCTGGTTGAGTATTCTAGATTTTTCTAAGACATCTGATATAAAAGAGTTGGAGGAAAAAATGGAATCCAAATTTAACCACTTAAAAAAAAAAAAAAAACCCTAAAAAAAAAA
>VWYK01121627.1:18253-32607 GCA_013399775.1 Semnornis frantzii
ACAAAAAAAAAAAACCCACCAAGCATTAACTCTACATGCTGGGAATTTCATGAATTTCTGAGTTACAGTCATGTATCCAGATGATTTTTTTATCCTGTCCTGAGGGGAAAGTGTTCAAAAACTTTGTCATTGGACAATTTTGCATGACATTCAGCTTCAGGCTTTCTAGTTGTTGGATTCACTATCTATCTCTGCAAATAAATAATCCCTTATTTTTGTTTAGTTGTTTGGGTTCCTGTTAGTCTGTGACATTCTAGAATATTTTTTCATATACACAGATTCACTTTCATCCAGGTAGCTACATTTAAATTTACTGCAAAAGCATGAATGTTATTATTGTATTAAAAGGCATTCTAATCTTTATTATACTCAGTTAAATAAAAGCCTTGAAGTAATTCAGTGATCTTGCAGGATTGAAAACATTTTCTCCATTCATGTTACTGATTTAGTAAAAGGTAGCACTCTGAAATGGCACTTACTAGCATAAGTAGTAGTTTGACTGTAAGTACTTTGACTGTAATTGTCTGTGATTTAATTAGGTTATTTGTTTTCATCCACTGTGTAGGTGACTTGGAAAGACTCATTCCATCAGACAAAAGATTTCAGAAAGAGACAGATCCTAAATCTGTGTTGCCTCTGTGCCATGATGGAGACATGCACTTGCTCAGCATGGACCCCAAATTCCAGAATGACTTAGTCTCCAAGAATGGTGTTGATATGTATCCTTATCCAAGCCCCCTTCATGCGGTGGCTTTACAAAGTCCTCTTTTCTCCTTGGCGGGGACATCCCCAGAAGCAGACCTCCAGGCTCTTCCCAGCAAACCAATGACTAGTGCAACAGGTCCCAGCTTAATTAGGACTAAGCCAACCACTGAGGCCAAGCCAGGGGGCTACATCAATAAATTGCTGCAGCTGACAAGATGCAAAGGGAACAATCGGGCTGATGCCAGTGAGTGGGTTTCAACAAAGAGCCAGCCAGCCACAATGCACCAGAGACTCATTATAACCCCCAGCACTGGTGGAGTGAAAATTAACAGCAGCAGTAGCCAGCTGGAAAAACAAGTGAGTTCTCTGGAAAGTAACAAAGCTGAAGGGAAGCTGCTGCAAGAGGTGCTGGAGGGGGAATGTGCCACGCAGCAGGAGACCATGCACTGTGTGAATGAAGAGCAGCTGTCTTCTTGGCCTGACACAGAGCCATCAGCTGTGAATAATTGTTATCCTGCCAAGTCAGCAGGAAGGGGCTCTCCTTTGGCAGAAGCAACAGAAAGCAGCGTGGAGTGCAGTTCATCCAGCTCACAGCTGTACCAGGAGGACTCCAGCCCGGGCACCTGGAACCCTAAAGCCAACCCACCCAGAAAGCATCCTGTCAAAAGATCTAGCAGTACCAAGCTGGCTAACACTGGGAGTTATGAGCGAGCAGCGAGAAGTGAATTTGTTCATGCTCAGTTTGTCCCTGCAGAATCCCACCAAGTCCGGGTCAAGTTTGCCAGCTCCAAAACAAAGGCAGTGAAGATAAAGAGGAGGAACAGTGAAAAGGTATTACGGCCTGGGAAGCAAACATTTCGCATGGAGAAGGTCAGAGGGTCCCATGGGGCTGCCAGGCTGCCTGCTGAGTGGAATCAACCCCAAAGACCACAGGGAACAAAGAGCCTTGTGAGGAGACCTTCGTATTCTGGTGATGTGACTGGCAGATCATGCTCAGAGTCTAGTCTGTTCCCCGTGCAGGTCAAACTCCCCACGGTGCCATCCAGGCCAGAGCTCTGCAGAGCCTCAGCCAATGCACTGTATTCCCTCGAAGCAGCTTGTATAGACTCGGTCAACAAGAAGCAGCAACGCAAGTGGCAGTCCACAGGGGAGATCTCTGCCAAGGCCCACTTGCCCAGCATCTCTAGTGGATTTGGGCTCGGAGCTCCAAAGCAGCCAGCAAGGAGAGCTGGTGTCCTGCGCACTGTCAGTATGAGGGCTCGGTCCAAGAGTCAGCGCCGTGGAGCTTACGCCAAAAGCGAGTCAGACCACTCGGAGTACTCTGCAGAGTGTGCTTCCCTCTTTCACTCTACCATCGCAGAAACCAGTGAAGGGGAGGTCAGTGATTTCACAACTAATCGTTTTGGTGACAGTGAGTCCAGTGAAAGTGATTCGGATGGCAGCAGTAATAGTAGCAGCCTCGCCCTTGACTATGATGAAGGGGATGAAAGTGAGCTGATTTGGCCTGAAGGTTCAGTCAGTCAATCAGGGACTGTCCAGGCCTCTTCCAAGCCTCTTCCCCCAGTGCCCAAAATTTGTCGCATCAAAGCTTCAAAGGCACTAAAGAAGAAGATTAGGCGATTCCAACCTGCTTCTCTGAAGGTCATGACCATGGTTTAAGGGACAGCAAGGATGTTTCTTAGTGAGACAGCCTGCTGGGTCTCATTTGCAAAAGAAGAGAACCCATGTGCAGAGAAAAAGACTTGCTTAAAGGAACTGTGGATAATCCCAGAATCAACACAAGGGATTTTGTTTGTTAATACCCAGACATAAATGTCACTGTATCAAATTTCCTCTTTTGCCATTTATTCTGCAAATACGTATTTGTGTATAGTGTGTAATGCCTTTTTTTACTATGCAGAAGGGTCACCGTGCTGAAAATGAAAACGAACTCTGACATAAGATCTCACTGGCAGGGTCTTGTCAGTTTGTTTACCTTATGCACACACAGAATCAGTCCTAGACACAAAGGCTTCCCAAGAAGAGGAGCTTTTCCCAATGAGATATTTGGAAGCATCCCCTCCCTCTTGTGAAGAATGCTTTGCAGTCTGAAGTCTACATTAACCATCCAGCTGTCAACTTTACTAGTATGGAAAAGCTCTCTGTAGTCTCCGTAATTTTACTTTATTTCAATTCAACCATCCTGTATCTCTCCAAAACATCAGAAGGGCAAGTCTGTTCTTTCATAAAAACATATTATGTTGTCCCAGTTTAGGGCCACAAGCTCCCCGGGACCAGAGGACAGAAAATACATCTGCTCCTTTTGGGGAGTAAAAATTAAAATGCTGCACGCTGATTGGAAGTTTAAAGGGAGATTCTACTTACAAGTACATATGTACAGAAGACATTCAGGTAGAATGAGTACATTAACAAACTAGGCCAAGTCTATTGGACTAAAACCTTCTGGAATCCGCCACCTCATCCAATCTCAGCAGGCCTGAGAGCAAGCCAAAACTGCCCTCCCCACCTCAGGCCTACAAGGCCTCAGCAGGCCTCATGACGCATCTCAAAACTCCCTGCCAGCTAGAAGCCATCTTCCTCCACACAAACCGTGGGATAAGTAGGGACATGCACTCTTCCCAAAGAGAGAAGTGAAGGGAGGAGAAGAGAGCGGTGTCAGGTAGGCACTACTTTGTAAACTATCATACCAGAAGGCAGAATAGAACAGCAATGTTGCAATATCCTGGGGTGACCAAGTCCATCCCTTGGGACTCTCATCTCTTTCTGGAGGACTTTGTCTCTGTGGTCTTCTTAAAGGCGCCTGGCCCACACCATCATATATGTTTAATCAAGAAGGCAAATTTATTTGTGAATGAGAACAAGACTTCGCTTTGTTTTCTATTTTCAAAGCTGCAAGTGTGGAGATTTTATTCAAGCCTTCTCTTTATGGTGTTCATTTGTTAAATGGGTGGAAGAACCTGAGAGCTCAGTGACAGTGTGTGAATAGCTGAGGCTGAAATTATAACTTTGCCTCTGAAATTATAAACTTAATAAATACTATTTAATATACATCTGAAAAATATACTTGTCTGACTTTGGTGTCTAAAGAACATTATTCTGAATTATAGTGTCAGGAACGCAAATGACCTGTCTTTGGCGAAATGGATGTGTATTTTCATGATCACTGTGCAGAGAGGGGTTCTTTAGTTTTCAGAAGGTTACTATAGCTAAATCAGAAGCAGGGTCCTTTCAGCCTCTACCTTAGGAAACCTGCTTCAACACCTGCTTCTAAGTGATTGAATTTAAAAACAGTATTTGTGTTGAGAACAGGGTAGTGTTTAAGTGACTCAATTAAATTGTTGTGATTTTGTCACAAGGCACTTAATTTAAAATGGGCACATAATATGTTTTGAATACATCTGAAAGCACCGATGTGAAGCTTTGAATTGGTTGCTAAACTGACAAAGTGACTTTTGTGTTCAGACATGCAGTCCTAATTCTTTCCTTTGAGCACAACAATCTGGAAACTGAACCGAAGTTCAGCCTGTGTTTACCAAAGAGCAGGTATTATTCTCCTGCCCTGTTTCAGTGCCCAATCTCAATACATTCCTGGCTGTAGAACATGTAGGCATTACCTCATTCATCCAAGTGTACTGGGTCTGAAACAAAGGGAAAGTGCTTTGCAGAAATTAGGGGTAAAAAGAGTTCTTGTTTACATCAAGCATTCATTATCAGAGAAGTATTGAAAGACTAAACTTCTAGCCAATGCCTTCTATTCTTTGGAAGCTACATTATGTTTTTAAGCCATTTAATTTTAAAGACTGATAGAAAAAAGCAAAAGTTCCACAAAGTTATTTAATTCAAGTATTCAGGCTAGCATATAACACCATCCATACTCCAATTAGGACAATAGTAGGTTTTAGCCTGTGGAACATGTTAAACATATTTTTATGGTCCAAAAACTGTGGGACTTATGGGAGAATTTCACATGTCTGGTGTTGATTTCTTGTTCAGCATGGCTAGCAACAGAATAAACAAAATAATGATTTATGCCTTGTTGGCTTTATACACTGCAAAAGGATTCTTTTTCTTCTCTGTACACAAAAGGTTTCATTTACAGTGGTGTGTCAAAAGTTACATATGAACCTTTAATCCATGGATTTTCTGTATTGGGGTGGGGTTTATTGGTTGGATAGAAATTCCAAAGGTGTTTTTTTTCATGTGGAGGAAATTGCTTCTGACTACAAAACTGCTCTGTGTAAGAGCATTCTGAAAACTTGATAAAAGCCACCACCCAGTAGCTCCCTACCTTTTCATCAGAGTAAGCTCAAACAGTAAGTTTGTGGTCCTACAACTCAGTAAATCCTGCTTTAGGGCTGCTAATACGCTGTCAGAAATGTTGCCAGACGCATGATGAAAAGTGCCAATCCAGAATGAACTCACTGCCAATTCAAATAAAGAAAAATGATGACTTAATTTTGTACTGACAGGTTTTATGCCAGATGAGGTATCACTGCCTGTACAGCTCACACTTTCTGCCAGGTCAGATAACGTCTCTCCTCCCAGGGCAAGTGTAAAGCCAGCATTAAAATGTAAAACTGGCACAAATGTCATCATCCTGTGCCTTGGCTGATTTGACAGAAATACAATTGTGTGCCTGTCTTTGATCCAGGTTAACCTGTGGTGCTGCATAACCTCAGCAATGCAGAGAACTTGTTAAATGTTGTGACAAACTGCCCTGGGACCAGAGCTCTGCAGGGAAGAAGTAGAACAGTGCAAAGCAGGCTGGATTGCCATACTGGCACCAAAAATATGATTGTAGTTCAGTACACTGGTAAAAAATAGTATGCTTTGTGGGCAAGTACACTGAGAATTTTGGTAAGAACTAAGCACGGGTGTAATGCCTGTCAATGCTCTGTCCATCAGAGACTACGGGCTAGCTCTGCTGACAGCACTCAGAAATTATTGCCTCCATGTAAAAATCAGCAAAAGTCGATAAATACTCTAATGCAGCTTTCACCTCCATACAAAACATCATGAGAATAAGGAATACCTTGCTTTACTAATGGCCATGGCAATACAACATAGAAATACGATTTTCCCTTCTAGAAGGAATCCACAAAATACTTTGCTGCATCTTGTACTGTAAAGGCCTGAGAGAATGCAAAAAATGTCAGTTAGTGGTTCAATTAGAAGTCTAGCACCAAACGAGATACACTTGAGGAGTGAGAAGTTTAGCACTCTCACTGTGTCTTGATTAGCAAGTGTATAGACCTGACAGCTGTTTCAGAACAGCTTTAGGAAAGGTGTGTGTTGCAGGAGCTAACATCTGTCATCATCGCTGCAAGCTCTAGTGAATCAAATTCATCCACTGCTGAGATCTATGCACCACATCAGCAGTTTCCTTCTGTCAAAGGCAGGCATTTACACTTCTATATAGGAGCAAATTGCTCCTAAACCGCAAAGGAAAGCAANGGAATTAAGGAAGCCTCAAGAGCCATTTGGAGAATAGATCACCATTAGGGTTTTTTTAATTTCATTAACCCTTTTGTTGCCCTAATAATTACCATCCTTCTTGGCCTTGACACAATCTTAGCTTTTTAAGTCCACATCCAGTACCCAAACCATGGGACAGTCAAAAACTGATGTTTTGTTGGAGATCCTTCAGACCAGACCTTCATTTAAAGTGACTTCTGATCAGGTAGGGCAATGGTCAGAAGAAATGCAGCTATGATGTCTTAAGTCTCAAAATCCTCTACAGACAATTCTCATGCTAGTGAACTTGAGTCTGATGGACATTTTGAGGTTATGACTAGTTTGTGTTTGCTTACCCATCCTGGCCTGAATGTCTGAAGGGGTGAGTGCTGAAGGTGAGAGGTGCCCTAGGAGCAACTGAAAGGCAGGTGATAGTGATGGCTGTTTGGGAAGGGAGTCACACAGGGCAAGGCAAGATGAGCATGGCTCAAGAAGGCCTTGACAGTTCCAGCCCCAGCAGCATTTTCTAGTTTTATCATTTTTAGGACTCTTAACTCAGCCTCACTGCTACTCGTGTTGCTGTGTCAGGATTTGGATGCTTCATTTGAAACTGTCATTAGCTACGTGTGCTCAAAGCCACAGGCTGATCACTCCTGAACTACAAGATCAGGGAGCAACCCATCCAAATCCTTCTGGACTACCAAGAGCAAAATCCCCAGTTAGGCAAAGATTGCTCAAAGGATGCATGCAGTCAAACAAGGCATCTGTGACTGCTATCTTTGACAGGGAATAAAACAACATGTCAGGGAAGGACTCCCAACTTTGAAGCAATAGAAATTACTTTCCTTTTCAAGTCTCTTTTGACCCCTTCTCAACCATCCCTCTTCTGGAGGGATTACCCCCCAGCTGTGCTCAGTGGACGAAAGTAGCTGAGCATTTAACTACAGCAACCTTTCTGCCCTTCACACCACAGCAAACCCTTTGACTCCTGTGGAGAGTTGTAGTATCTGTTGGCCCCTAAACATGAACTCAGCCCTTCTCACTGAACATGCTCCCCAGGAAGTTACCCTGAGATGAGTAGCTTAAATGACCATGTAGAGGAAATAACATATGTTAATCTGGAAAATAAGGAGACCTAAGTTTGAAACTTGTTTATGAGTAACACAAATGTGCCATGACACCATTACAGCATTTAGACACTGTCTCTCTTATCTACCTGGGATTCCACCATTAGCTGCTACTCTCTACAAACAGCTAGCCTGAGACTTCAACTATGTGTGAAGAGTGATTAACAGAAAAATGCTCAACTAAGGGCTAGCTTTGGCTGTTCCTACTTCGCTGGTTTAAAACCATCATAGTGTAGCTAATTATACTGCAGTGCAGAACATAAGCAGAATAGTAGATGAAATAAACTGAAGTCAAGCCACCATCAGTTCTGTGGTGGTTTGGGAGTTCCCCGCCTCCCCACACTTTGTAAAATTACCCAGACTAGACTCAGCCAGCTGGAAGTTAAGGAATGAAGCTCTGTTTACAGCTTAGCACAATATACAAGCAGATATATACACTATATACAGGAATATTTACAGAAATATACAAGTTAAACATAATACAGAAACACAACACCCCTTTCAGAAATCAGAGTCCCCAGGAGGGGCTCCCAACCGCCCTTCCACCTTCTTCCCACCCCTCTGCCTTACCTCAGGGTTTGGCTTGCGCACAAGATGAGTTTGGAGGATTGGCCGGGGAGTTTAGAAGGAAAATCGGCAGAGAGAAGGCAAAAAGCTAGAGAGACGGAGACTCTCCGAGCCTGTGTCTTATTTATGTTTGTGTTATATATCTCAGCAAGCCTATGAGTGAAGTAGACATCACCATTGTTTTCCTTTCACAGCCTGTAATACAATTTTCTCCATTAAAATATTCCAATTAGCCTCAAACCAGCTCAATTATAATGAAGATTGGAGACTATTGTTAACTAATATTTATTTTATTATTATCTTTTTTGCTAATTCTTTTAGCATTCTCGTGTTTTCCCTTTCTTTTCCTAGGTCAGAATTTGTAACTGGGGATGCAGTGCATCAGATTCATCCATGACATAATTCATGGGAAGCCACTAGAGCTGCTTCACAGATTTACTTATCCCCACCATGCTGTTCCCTTATTTTCAAGATGTCAGCAAAAGGGTTGGCATGACAGATGGAAAATAAGGGAGGTTTGGACCTTGTTTTCTTTCCTGACTGGGCTGCTGGCTGTGGAAGGAACCATGTTTATGGCTAGTTTATCTGGGAAGAAGCCTGCTTCTATGTCTATATTAGTGACAGAACAGGGCTGGTGGTTAGGGCTGTGCACAGTGACACCATTTCGTGCTTATTTTCCTTTTCAAAACACAAATTGAAATATTATCAGCCTTCAAGTAATCCCATAAAACTAGAAGCCAAGAGGCAACAAAGCCCACAGATTAAGTTGACCAGGAAGGGCTGACCAGGCAAAGTTGAACCTGAACTGTGGACCTATGAGCCCCAAATGAAGAATCTTGGTTTCAGCAGGATACTCGAACACCTGGATGTGCTCAAAAGCTCTACCATATCACTCTGGGTGCCTAATCTTCAGCATCCAAGATAGTGGCATCAGACATTTGCTCTAAGAAAAATGCATTACTCCAAACCTTCACTTCTACATGTACATGCAATATTTTCTTTCCATTCCTAGTGCCCCAAAAGTGACTCCAAAAAATTAAAGGATCTAATTCACTCAATGTGTTATTACATTTCATACTCTACCAAACTCTTCTACAATTTCCAAGATGGAATGCTATGGATACATTTACTACTCAGGCAACAGTAAGTGTGTTTCAATGGTAATCCGTAAGTGAAACTTGCACCCACACTAGCTGTATCACTGTGTACAGTTCTGGAGCCCCCAGCACAGGAAGGAGATTGAACTGTTGGAGCGGGTCCAGAGGAGGGCCACAAAGGTGATTAGAGACCTGGAGCAGCTCTGCTATAAGGAGAGGTATGATGGTTTGGGAGTTACCCACCCCCTCACACTATGAAAAAAGTCACCCAGACTAGACTCAGCCATCTAGAAGTTAAGGAATGAAGATATATTTACAGCTTAGCACAATTTGCAAGCATATATATACACAATATACATGAATATTTACAGAAATATACAAGTTAAAGGTAATACAGAAACAATACCCCTCCCAGAAATGAGTCCTCGGGAGGGGCTCCCAACCACCCTTTCACCTTCTTCCCACCCCTCTACCCTACTCCAGGATCTGGCTTATGCACAAGGTGAGTTTGGAGGATCAGCGAGGAGAGATAGAAGCAGAGTGGTTAGTTAGGTTACACAGCAGAGAGGCCAACAGACACACACCAGCTAGAGAGACTGAGACTCTGTCTTATCTATATTTTTGTTCTTGTTCTTATACATCTCAGCAAGCCTATGGGTGAAGTAGACATCACCATTGTTTTCTTTTCACAGCCTGTAATATAATTATTTTCATTAAAATATTCTGATTAGCCTCAAACCAGCACAATAGGCTACAAGATTGGGGGCTCTTTAGCCTGGAGAAGAGAAAGCTTCGAGGAGACCTTATGGTAGTCTCCCAGTATCTGAAAGGGGCCTACAGGAAGGCTGGGGAGGGATTATTTACAAGGTCTTGCAATGACAGGACAAGGGGCAATGGATTGAAACTGGAAGAGGGGAGATTTAAACTGTGTGTTAGGAAGAAGTTCTTTACAGTGAGGGTGGAGAGACACTGGAACAGGTTGCCCAGGGAGATTGTGGCTGCTCCCTCCCTGGAGGTGTTCAAGGCCAGGTTGGATGAGGCCTTGAGTGACCTGTACTAGTGGGAGGTGTCCCTGCCTATGGCAGGAGGTTGGAAGTAGATGATCTTTGAGGTCCCTTCCAACCTTACCATTCTATGATTCTATGAGTATATTTAAACATATAAAACTGCAACATTTTGTATAGACCAATGCAACACTAAAACAGAGTCTTCTAAGATTATTAGCTCATTCACAAATGAAAGCTAAGTTCAGTTATGAAGACAGGTTGACCACTCTCTGGGTATACAGAATTTCACAGAAAGTCCCAGTAGTGTGACTTATGCATTTCCCCACACCCCCCCACTTTCTCCTTATTCTCTAAATAGTAATATCAAAAGAAGAGAAGCAGAAGTTAACTTTCATGGTCTTTGTTAGGGATGACCCTCTGACTTCATCCGATCTTGATCAGCAGTTGGACATGCAAAAGGGCAAGAGCAAAGATGGTTGCAGTTAGGATGAAAATTGCAGAAAACGTTTGTTAATGTTCAATGGCAAGGAAGTGGAAGTTAATGGCTAGGAAATACTCAAAGTCTCCTACACTGAGATCACTGGTATTAAACAGATTCTTTATCTCAAATGCAAATACAGCAGAGAGCAGAAATTATTTGTACAAGGAAGATTTTCCTCATAATATGCTCTGTGCTCACTAAATGTGTTGCTCACCATCATTTTGTGCACAACCATATTGCTCTTATCTCCTGAGTATTGCTTTTCCCATGTGTCGTTAATGCAGGAACAAGGTGCTTATCAGAGACACTGCAGCTTCTGGCTGCTGAGAATTTCACTTTGCCAGAACTCTCTATATTTCGTAAGGGTAGGTTTATGAATTTATTGGAATGGAAATTTGCCATATATATTCATAGCATCAGATGTACATGCAGATATCTTGGAAGAGGTAGTTCAATGGATGAATGGATATGATTCTATGATTCTATGATTCTATCTACAGACATTGTTTTGGAAGCAAAACAGAAAGGGTTTTGGACTACACTGTATTTTGTCACTGACTCTGACTGTATCTTCCAAAGAAAACAGGTTTCAGTATTGGAGATTACTGAGAACAAGATGCTGTTCATTAAAATTAGTACTGTGAACATTTTTTTTTTTTTTAAATTTCACACTTGCTGAAGCTAACGAGTTTGAGGATGGTTCTATCAAATCTGATTTTGAAGTAGACTGAATTTCTTGAAAATAATTTGATAATGTATTTTATTAAACTAAGGTGTTCAAGAAAACTTCATATGTACTTACCCAATTGGCACCTAAATTCTGAATGAATCATCTGAAACGTATTTATGACTATCTACTAGAAAATTCGATCCCTTTTTCTCCCTCTCCCAAAAAGGAGGTATATGTTGCACACTTAAAAGAAGCATGATTGTGGAATGGGTTTTCTAGCACTTCACACTACATTTAGATTCTGTGCTTTTGACAATATTTGTGTCCTGGGTCTCCTTTGTTGTCACTGAGGCACTGAAATTGATGCAGTACTTGTATGCCTACAGCCACAGCTTTATAATCAGTATTTATAGAGCACAGGCTGCTTCTAGGAGGTCAGAGAAAGGTAACTATGAATAGTAAACCTAATGCCAGCAGGCTTAACTACACTGTATCACAGTATGAACTTTCATTTCAAATTTTTAGGAGCTCACAAATCAAGAAACTGACAAAAAATCACTTATTGTCTCCTAGGTGCCTGAGGTGAGGAGGACTTTAGAACAAGGATTCTATAAAGCCAGGAATAGGAAGAATTCCAGGAGAACAGAGATGCAGAAAAAAAAAAATTCTCAGTCTGATAATAAGTTAATGCAAATCAAGGAGAAAAGCTCTCTATAGATCAGATTTAATAAGTGTGGAGGACTGAAAGAGGCTACAAGACATGCAGAGAGAGTGATAAAAAAGGACACTTTAAAGCTCTGTTGTTACATAAGGATTAATAATTTTCCAGCACTGCGCTTAGTATATAACCCCAACAGCCTCCCACATTAAGTAATATCAGTGTAGTAGTCCAAGAGGTGTGTGTGCCAGAGAAATGCACTGGGGTTAGAAACTACATATCCCAAATGTGTTTGCGTCATACACAGTCAAAGGCACCCTCCCAAGCCCAGCCTGTGGTATCATCTATGTGGGAGTCACCTTCCCACAGGACTGGACTGCTCCTGCATTCAGTCCCCTCCACCCAGCATCAGTCACTTCCTTGTCTACCACGTCCTGTGTTTGCAGCTGGGAACTTCCCCCAGAGGAATGCCTCTTTTTCTCAGTAGACTCATCAAGTTGTAAAGATTAACCTCTGAGCATGAAGAGAACTTCTAACAAGAAAAAAATTGTCCATCCCTTCACAACCAGCCTGCAGAGATGCACTCTTGTGACTCATGTTCATTGGTATGTAACCTGTTCTTGGGTATGTAACCTGTAACATGTTCTTGAGTATATAACCTGAAGATACTGAAGGTTAGCTGCCCTAGATAGCAAGGGAAACTTCTGCAGAGAAAGGCGCAGCCTGAGCTAGAAATCCAAGCAAAAGAGGCAACAAACAGACTCTCCACTGTTTTGTTTTTAATAGGTGCAGCCAAGCACTTTGTGCAAAGCAGACGCCATCCATGCTGGATTCCATGTTGGGCTCACGTTATGCAGGGGTGAATGACTGCACTCAACACACAGCATTCCTCAGTGTCCTCACACATCACAACAGTACAACTCCTTGGCACATGTATACGTGATTTTCATCTTTACAAATTAGAGGAAGATCAAGCTTTGTGTGGCTGTTACATGCTGAAAGCTCCACTGGCAGACATGAGAATGAATAGGAAAGATGTAGTCCTATTTTCAATCTTTTTTCTATATTATCACCTATAACCAGATACTATAATTATAGAGCTAATTTCACCCATTTTCCCCTTGATGTGATGCTTTCCTTAGCTTTTCCAAGGAGACCACACCTACCTGCTGAGGTAAGAACCTGCTTTGTGGAAGTTGGGCTCCACACCTTTTGGTGTCTGTCTGTCCCAACACATGCTGGGAAACAGAGATGTCCCCTGCAGTTCCTTATCACAACAGACTTTGCTGCCCCTAAATCTGAAGTTACACTCCCTGATTCTCTGAGGAAGAGGTCTAGTTTTTGTATGTTCCAACACCAGGCAGAGAACAAATTGTCTTTGGTAGGACTGTGCTTTATAACAAAATTCAACATGATAATGTGGTTTGCAACAAACAACCACTATTTATATTCCCCTGTGGATTCAGTTCACATCAGCTTTTCAGGTATAAGAAGGCCAAGGCTCTATGCAGACTACAAAGACTATACTATACATATATATAAGTACATACCATGTGCACTATAACTACACAGACTTATAAAAGACTATGAGGAAGGCAGGTGGGATAATTACTGCTGACACTAGACATACATTGCTAAGAGAAATCCACAGCATGAATGCAACAAATAAAGTACCTTTTGTAGTATATAATACAGTCATTGTCACTGTATGTTGGGGCTGGATGGCTGCACAATGCTACCTCAGTTTTAATTGCTCTCGTTTACTCAAATACCCCTCGGAAAAACATCCTGTACTTGTAAAACTAAAGACCTTTCTTTCGGATACCAAGCCCCCATCTATGGTTTTCTTGGCTTCCTGAATTAGCAGGCATTCTGTTCTTCCTTTAATAAAAAATTCTGGATAGTGACTGCTGTTTGCTTTGAATCTGATGTTATAAAACTGTGTTTAAAGAGGCAAACAGATAATTAAATATTCCCCAAAACAAAATGGATTTTTAAAGAGGCTCCAAAATTATGTCTGTGTTTTAAACTCACCTGTAGTGTCAAATATGCATTTATGAGTTCAAGACAGATTCTAAACTAACTCTCTAGAAGAATATAATGCATTTTCTAGTTAAAGATTAGGAAGAAGATCGTAAAGCAAAGTTGCATCTTGCCAGGAATTTGTCTTTGATAGATTCGAAACTATTCCATTATTTAATTAGAAGATCCTTTTCTGCTATTAAAAAAACATTTCTATATCTATATCCATATCTAAATCTAGAAATATATCTTTCTCTGTCACGTCATCTGTAGTCTATGGTTTCCAATGTGCAGGAGGTCAGATTAAATCCTCCTGTAATCCTTTTAAAATCTATTAACTTTTATTCTGCTTCCTATACTGTATTTCTGTTTCAGAGAAAGAGCGATCCTTAGATAACTTTTCCCAGCAAGCAACCGGAAGAAGTCACTTCCAGTGCTTTAAAGGCAAATATCAGTGGATTCAGGATGGAATTTGTTACGTCTGTCTTAAAGCATCTAAAATTTAGGAATCTGGGCTAAACCAGTCTGCTAGGGGCACCTCATATTGCCAGGAGAGAGTGAGTAGC